>MU184985.1:37556-101632 GCA_016904865.1 Pissodes strobi | reverse complement strand
GGGGGGGGGGGGACGAAACGGCAATCGCACCATGCGCGCGCGCGGCAACATGCTTTTTTATACAAACAAAGGTCTCAGATATACAAATCACAAAACAGATTGCGGTCTGCAGATTTTGCAAACGAGGAACCCATTGGAGCCTGCACTATAGAAGAGAGTATTACGACGTCTGCTTTGCTTTTAAAATATTCAACAAAGTTATCAAAAGTCCTGAATGTCTTGACACGTTCTGCGTTCATGTCCCAAGCTATCAGACGCGTGCCCATTCTTTTTTGCATATCCCTTACTGCAGAGCCAATTACTTACTACATAGTCCTGTGAACAGAATTTCAGCAAATGTTAATAAATATTACAGCAGGTTAAGCTTTTTTAGTACGTCAGAACAAAGGTTTAAAATTATGGCTAAAAGGGTTATTTTAAGTTAACTTAAACTTAGTGTAAGATTATGCTTTTTAAATTGTATCTTGTAAATGTTGAATGACGTCAATAAACAAATAATAAATAAATAAATAGTTAACACTATCAACAAGGGCAAAATACAACCTAACCAAGAGAATACAAAAATTAATTAAAAATATTTGTTAAAAGATTGTATACGTCTGCTTAAGACCACACGATGAAAGTGAAAATTTCAATAAAGCTATATTAAAAACTAAGTAAGGCATCGATTCCGATATCTCTCACATGTTAAGTGAGAGCTGGGCCACTGAACTAAGCCGCCGCCACTGGTAGGAATATTCAAATCAAATCAAAATTTATTCATGCCATTTTCACAAAATGCAACTTACATAAGCCAATATAATTATAAAATCTAGACATATCGAATTAACAAAGAACTATCAATCGACCCAAAATATTGAAATTAAATAAATACTTGGATTTAAGCAATATAAATACATAGATTAAAATTAGTAATTTCAGGTACACACTACACATTAACATCAAACTGAAGAAATTCATCTAAGGAATAAAAATTATTTCCAATTAAAATTTTGTTTAAATGTTTTTTTAAAAGTTAAGAGTGGCAAGTCTCTAATCCCAGCTGTAAGTCTGTTAAAAAAACTTACTAGCCCAATAGGCGGGGCCATCGGGACACCACAGACGCCAACTGATTAATAGATAGGCACCAAAGCATCCCTGCCCCTGGTTTCATGCTCATAGACACTGCAGTGTATTACAAAGACATCAGGATTTTTCCTAACATAGAGCAGGTCCTCCAGAAATAAAAGGAACGGTCAGTATGCCCAGACTCTCGAAAGTCACCCTACAGTCCTCACTGTATCCCAAACCACTCAACACCCTCACCGCCCTTCTCTGCATGCCAAAAACACGCCGAGCATCAGCCGCATGACCCAAGGCAATGATGGCATACGCAAAGTGAGCATGGAAAGTTGCAAAGTAAGCTGTTTTTAATATATGTTGTGACACCTTACAGGGCCGGCATCAACCGTTTCGCCGCCCCGGGCAAAAAGATAAAATGCCGGCCCTTTATAACAAAATTTAAAAGATAACCTAAACCATTTTCACGCTTAGTAGTAAAATAAAAAGTGAGCAAAAAATTGCTATTAAAACTGTTTGTTTGTTTTGTCAAAAATACAAACTCAAATTTATTGATTTATGATTTTGGCACTAAATTGAAATTATGGTTGCACAGAAAAAAAAAGAAAAGGCCCAAATCTAGTATATAATTGTAAAATGCATATATTAAAAAAATAGTAAAACAAATTATAGAAGCACTAAAAATAAAAAAAATGAGCTAGTCTGCTAGTACTCGAGACACTGATGTGTAAACATATCCCATATCGACATGCTCAAATATTTGAGCAGCCCTCGTAAAATCACAGCCGCTTGCACATTTCAGTCTCCATTCGCTTGCAAATTTCCGTCCCATTTGCCGAAATTTACCTTCATACCGCCGCCTAAGATGTTTACACATCAAAAACCTAATTATTAAAAATACAGTTAAACTTAAATGTGTTTTTTTTTTCACTTTTAATTCTTAGACTGTTTTGATAATTTTTTTGACATCAATTCCTTCAGCTAGCTCATGTTCAATGGCTAATGTTGTCAAGCCATTTAGCAGATCCTCGGTAGTTGTAGAACGTAAAACATTTTTGATTAACTTTAATTTAGAGAAACTTCTTTCTCCACTTGCCACACTTATGAGGAGAGCAAACAGGATTCTTAAAGATTTGGACCAAAATCCAGCTTTGAAATTAAAGCCAAGACCGATACTATCTCGTCTGCCAGGTCCAGTGCTGATGAATCCCCATCAGAGCTGTTGAAGATCATTTATAAAATGATTTAAATCAAAGATCAATGATACTTTTCATTTGAGCAAACGATTTAAATTAAAGATCGTTTTGCATATAAAGAAAGATTTAAATAATAAATCTTTTTTATATTCAAATCTTTTTTACATTTTAAATCATTTTAGGAAATATTTAAATCTTTTCAAAAGATTTAAATATTTTTTAAAATCTAAATCTTTTGAAAAGATTTAAATACTTCCTAAAATGATCTAAAATGTAAAAAAGATTGAAATCATTTGGTTGATTATGTACAACGAATTGGCGTCGTTGGTTATGTACAATTAAAAACCCCTTAGAGCGTAATCAAAATGTTATTTATATAAATTAAGTGAAAAAAAAAGCAAAAGTGTGACGTCACCCAATCTAAATTTTAAAAACAATACAATCCTCAATAGGTACTTCAAAATAACATACAAAAATCAAATTAAAATGTTATTTAAATCTTGTTTTTTTTTAATGAAATTTTTGACACATTGTCGAATGTTTAAAAGCCGTCAGCATTCACATAATTGGTAACTTTGCACTTCTTATTATGTTAGCCGATTATATTATTTTATTTATTTATAACGTTCTTTATTGACATAAATATCAAAGGGCCATTGACCGAAGTCCTTCAGCCTTTTACATACAATTTTATATATTATTTACAATTGGAAAAAAAGTGAAAAATATAAATAAACATATTATATAACTATTTACAGGATTGGATATTTTGAGTTTTGGTTGTGTAATATGTGATGATTTACTGTTGCAGATGTATGATGGATTGATATAATGATGTTTCTGGATAGACTCTTCTTCTGTTTGGAGGTATTTCTTTGTTGCATAGTGCATGCAGAACCTGTATATTAGATTCTTGGCTGGCAAATTTGGTACTCAAGTCTCTAAGTCTGGTTGTTATTGGTTCTACTTTTGTCAACTCGTAGAGTAGTTGGTTAGATGGATTATATAACGGATTTTGTGGGTGACGCATCTTGGTAATGGTCCGTAGAGTTGCAGTTTCGGCTACTTTTAGATGTTTAATTGCTGGTGGTCGACAGTTTAAGTAGATAGGATGGCAGTATTCTAGAATGGGTCGACATATTGACTGGTATATAGGGGCTGCAGTTTTCAGTGATATTCCCTGTTGTTTATAGGTAAGACTTCGAAAGTGTTTTCCTCTTGTTACGCATTTGGTTTTGATTGTTCTTGTGTGGTAGTTAAAATTAAGTTTTTGGCCGATATTGATTCCCAAATATTTGGCTGATGGCTGTGGTTTTATGGCATGATTATTGATAATAATGGGTGGAGAATTTGGTTTAATGTGGTGGTTGAAAATTAAGAACTGAGATTTTATGGGGTTAGGTTTCAATCGCCATTGGTTAAACCAGGTCATAGTTTTATCCATTAGAAGCTGCAGGGAATTTAACGTGGATGTGATGTTTGAATTGTGAGTAACAAGAGCAGTGTCGTCAGCAAATTGGAGGATATATGATTTGGGATCAAAAAACTTAGAGTCATCTTGGAAATAGTTGTATATGTCATGGCAGTAAATATTATAGAGAAGGGGGGATAGCGGGGAGCCCTGAGGTACCCCCTGATAAGGCATAAAACATCCCGACAAGTTTTTATGGATCTTTATTTGAAGTTGTCGTTCTTGTAGGTAGTTATTAATTAATACTATCAGGTAGTGTGGACAATCAAGTTTCCAAAGTTTAAGAAGCAATCCAGAGTGCCATACACTGTCGAACGCTTTGTTTATGTCCAAAAAAACCGCGGCACTTCGATGACCTGCAAGCTTTGCTGTTTGAACATTTGACGCCAGAATTGAAACTGGTAGTGTGGTGGAACGTCTTTGTTTGAATCCAAACTGATATATTGGAATGTATTCTCCTAAATGTTGTTGTAGTCGTTCTTTTATAATGATTTCCAAGGTCTTGCCGAGCACTGGTAAAAGTGTAATTGGTCGAAAATTATTTACTTGGGAATGGTCTGAGTTGAGTTTGGGGATAGTTATTATTTGTCCCTTTTTCCAGATTGATGGAAATATTTGTTGCTTAAGACAAAAGTTAAATATTTCTATAATTTTCAGGTGGGTATTATGTTCAAGAGATCTTAATATTCTTTTTGTGACATAGTCATACCCTGGAGATGTTGATTTACCTAAGATAATTATTCTAAAATATGTGGCTTCATCTATTTCTTCGACTTCTTCTTCTCTTCTGGTTTCGAAAAACAACTCGGCCCACCTTGTCACGCTTAGAAGGTTTTCTTCACTATATTGTTGGTCATCGTCAAAGGTATAAGCTTGGCGAAAATAATCTGCAAAAACATCAGCTTTTTTCTTGTCATCCGTTATGTCTTGTCCATTAACTTTTAATGTGGGTATCGTAGTTCGTGGTTTGTATTTAGTTACTCTATTTATCTGGTGCCAGTAGTTTTTTCCGTCCTGTTGATTTATGTCATTGCAGGTTG
This sequence comes from Pissodes strobi, assembly GCA_016904865.1. Lineage (NCBI taxonomy): Eukaryota > Metazoa > Arthropoda > Insecta > Coleoptera > Curculionidae > Pissodes > Pissodes strobi. The sequence continues at coordinate 96,866 of MU184985.1, read as the reverse complement.
CAATCCATTCGCTTTCTCGATACTGTTTAATCATATTCTGGATGTTCTTATTAACCTCATTTAGATGCCTCTTAAATTGTGGATTTTTATTTTCTAAATATTCTCTGTACATTTTTCTTTTTGTTTTTATAAGTCTTATAATATAAGGGGGTAATTCGTAGATGTAATGTGTAATTTTTGTTTTTGGTGACTCTTCTAGAACTGTTTTTGATAGCATATCATTAAAATCTTCAATAAATGTTTCTGAAATTGATGTGTTTCTGTTTTTCAGTAAAAATGCACTAAGTTTTTGGTTCAAATTTGTTGTGTTGCACTTATTGGTATTAATCTTGTAAAGTTGTTCGTCTAAAATTGTTTTTTTGAGATCTATTACTATTTCAAAACCCAGGTGATCTGATCCAATGTCTGTAACAGTCTGGATACTTATAATGTTATTAACCAAATTTTCCGTGTATAAAATCAGATCAGGGGTTGAATCAGGATTATTGCTCATTATGAATGTAGGTGGTGTAACTGCCTTTTTAAAAGTTGAGTTATCCAAAAAAGTCTTAATTTGTTTTAGTTTTGCCTTATTAACGTTGAAGTCTCCCACAATGATGGAGTATTTGTATAAGGCTGCTTTTGTGAAAATTGTTTCATCAATTAGGGCAGTTGGGTGAATATAGCACAGAAAAAGATGTAGATAATCATCTAAAAACGGAACTGCAAAATGGGTGGCTTCATTAAGAACGTTATTAATTGCCGGCGGATTTCCTTTGCGCATTCTAAATTTAGGATCTATTTGGACCAAACTACCTCCTCTGACATTTAAGTTAACTATATGTCCATTTCGTTGTATGGTGTTCCAGTTTCTATAGTTTGTGTTGCTGTCGGCTTTAGTTTTTGTTTCTACAAACATCGTGCAATTTATTTTACGTTCCTGAATTGTGTAATTTATTATATGTTTTTTAGGTATGTAGCTGTTTAAGTTTGCATATAATATATTAAGTGTTTGAGACATTTACTTGTTTTCCTGTAGTTGGTTCTGTTGGAGCTATCTCGTTAGGGTTATCTAAATCAAACATTAATATGTATAAGCGGTTACCTGAAAAATTTGCACATGTGTCAATGTTGTAGAGTGTTTTAAACCTTTTCCTTAATTTGTTTATGAGTGCATCTCTGTCAATATTTTTTTCTTTGTTGATTTTTGTTATGTATGTATTTACTATTAAATCATGTATTGTAATTGGACTATGTATTCTAGAATTTTTGGTCACTGAATCATCTATTTCTGCAGATCTTTTGTTGAGGGTTTTAATTTGTGTGTTGGGTATACCTTCTATTGGCTTCACTGGTCTTTTGGGACATTTTAAAGACCACGCACCATGGTCTTCTGCTCCACAAGCAGTACATCTTGGCGGCAGCTGTGATGAACATTTAAGTTGATGATGAAGTCCATTACACTTGCTACATTTTATTTCTTCTTTGCATTCTTCGGTGGTATGTGTGAATTGGTTGCAACGCGAGCATGGCTGCGGAATGGGAGCAGGTGGAGAGCTCGGGTAGACTGGATAGTGTTGGTGTTTATAGAAAAATCCTTCGTTTAATAGTTTCTCGAAAGATGTAACACATCCAGTAATTATGCGTATCATAAAGGTTGGCTTGCCTGTAGCACGAGATATGATCCTTTTGCAATATCTATGTGACATTTTAATGTTTGTTAACTGTTGGCTTATTTCAGTATCTTTTAGTTCTTGTTCAACATTTCCGATGACCACTGAATACGAGTTAAGCAATGTTGAATTTTGTTGGAGTGCTGGTGATATTGATGGTTGTGTAGTCTGGTATTTTGTTATTAAATTTAAGCTTACAAGCTTTTTTAAGGTTGATAACAATATGTTTTTTTCTAAGTTGGATTTTAATAAAAGGCCCATTTTTGTTTTTATAATGACTTCATCTGAGTTGGGGTGCTCTTTTTCCCAAGCATCTGATATTGTCAGTCTATTTATGTTCTGTGTGGGTTCCAAATAAAAAAGTTGTTTATATTTCTTTGTTGTGATTTCTTTCCATTTTGCAGAATAGTTTTTGTTTATTTTAAGTGCACTTGTACTTGTTGATTGTTGTTGTTGATTTGCATTAAATGTGGCCATATTTTTTGTTGGTGGTCCTTTTTTGTATTTCTTAAGTTCTTTTTTGGATGAATGTTTTTTCCGTTTTGATTTAACGGTCTGAAAACCTTCACTGTCGGAGTCGCTTGATGTTTCTACCTCACTGTCGCCCATTTTCCCGCTCGCGATTTTTTTTGAGAAGAATTCCTCAAAATTCGCGGCGGAGATGTTTTCCAAAGATAGGAATGAATTATATTAATTAAAATGAAAACATCAAACATACAAAATAGCTCATTATGTGCATGCTAGCAGCTTTTAAATATTTGACAATGTGTCAAAAATTCCCTTAGAAAACAAGCTTTATTTTTTTTGACAATTACTTTTTGATAAAATCAACTGGAAATTTGACAAAATCCTATTATTTTAATTATCTTTGTTTTATATTTTTGATTTGAATTTTTCCTAGAAATATTTTTCTGGCGGAAAAATCTATTTTACTTTTTAGCTAAGTTTTTTTATGGTATTTTGTTTGCTTTTTACACAGTGATTACTTCGTAAGGGGTTTGTTTATGACGCAGAAACTTTCATCGAAATTATCGGGAATATATATTTTTATAAAATCAATAATAACAAAAGTTTCCCATATAGCCAATATATATTTAAAAAAGAAAATTAAGTAACACGTATTAAAAAATTTTCATTACAAAATACAAAATAAACATAGAACTAAAACACTTAGGATGTATTTATTGCTTTATTTTATTGTAATTCAACTCTTTTTAATGATTTAAATCTAAATCAGTTTAAAGATTTAAATTTTTTTCAAGATTTAAATCTTTTTAGTGATTTAAATCCTTCTAGAAAGATTTAAATACTAATTTTAAATCAAAAATGAAAGATACTTTTCACAAAGATTTAAATCATAAATTAAAAATCACTTTCAGAAAAAATATTTAAACTCAAAGTATTTAAATCAAAAAATGTATTTAAATCACAAAAATGATTTAAATCTCACTGATTGTGACAGCTCTGATCCCCATCAGTTAACACTATTTCTAGATCTCCTACAATCCTACATGTTCTAAAAAATTAAAACACAGGGTAAAAAATTCTTTTGCAGCACTTTGTGTGTGTGTGTGTCCATTTATTTAAATTATAAAAGTTGAGCGAGTCTGCTAGTACTCGAGACACTGATGTGTAAATTTATCCTATATCGACACCATCGACGTCACGCCTGAATATAGGCAACCACTTATTTGGAATTGGTTACCTATATTCTGGCGTTAGAAAGAACACGTTTTACACTAACGGTTTCATACAGCCTGCAAAACACATTCCCGTCACAGATACTGCCTGACGTGCGTTGTTTAATGTTTACATTTGTAACGTTTGCATTAGAATGTCTAATATTACACTTCACGCATAGTCCTCCGCTCGCTTCGTTTGCTACATGAGGGCAACGAACAAAAACTAACCAAAACTAACCCAAGGCATTCCCAAAATCGAGAAAAATAAACTTTTTACAAATATAACCTCGAGAAAATAAAAATAGTATTAAAACTAACCGTAAAAATTAACGCGAGAGAAACCGCGGGTAAAAGCTAAAAGTGTCCTATGTCATTTACTATACTCTTGAAAATATCTGTACAAAATTTCATGATGATCGGTTGAGTAGTTTATGTGTGAAAGCGTATGAAAGAAACAAAAAAATACATTCGCATTTATAATATTAGTTAGGATTCTTTAATAATACTTACTGGCAGCTTCAATCGGAGTGGATTGTGGATTAATTCACTGCACAAATTCGACACGAAATGCCGCCAGGAATAACATCAGCCTATGAACACATCTTATTCACTAAAAGCTAGTCATCTTGAGGTGGCATCCTTTGATTTGGGAAAGTCAATAACCAAATTTTGCAAATTTCGTTTAATTTAAAATATGCTTTTTTATCATCTAAAATCCGTTTAAAGCGATTTTAAATGGCAAAATTGTATGAAAATCCGAAATGTACGGACTTTTTAGGACGATAAGTAAAATTAGGACGAATTTTTCGTGGATTATGAAGCGAAAATTAATTTAAAATTTAACCGTCTATTAAAAGTAAGCTGTGCTATGGATCCAAATAGACTGCGAATATAATATAATGAAAATCTAATACCGCCCTAGCGGCTAGCTTTTTAGAAAGGCCATAGAGTCGTTGCAATCGCGGCCGTCGTAGATTAGCTCGCTCCTCAATGCGCACGGGTATAATGTCACATCGGTTTACACATTCCGTCCCCACATTTCCTTCCCATTTGCCGAGATTTACCGTCATACCGCCGCGTAAAGCCTAGTTCTCAGAGCTTCGACTGCCCGCGACAATCCCCACTCCTTGCCTTTTCAATGTCGAGCGACAGCTGTCACGTCGCGATGATGTCAACCATCTGTCATTTTACACAATATCCCCAATGAAAATTAAGTGAAGTTGATTCAAACCCACTACAGCGACAACAAACTGGCGACACTGTGGAGGGGGTTAGGGGTTCTGACGTTCCTTGTGTCCTATTGGCCAGAGAGAGTGTAGCTGGCGACAGTCGAAGCTCTGAGAACTAGGCTTTAGATGTTCACACATCAATAATTTCAATTTTTAAGCGGGTGTTTATTATGCTTGTGAGCGGTTTCCTTGAAATATTTTGATATTTTATCTATGTTGCTCGTATTTTTGGTTCGGTTTTAGATTTGATCTTTAATAAACGAAATATCTACTCATTTATCAAAAGGTGTTTTTATTTAAAAACTGCACATCTCAACCTTCTTATGTCGTTCTCATGCTTGAGGATTTTTGAAGTGGTTGGTACCTAGACTTAAAAGTTCGTAAAACATAGGTAGTAAAAGCAAATTTTATTAAAATTTCACCTATTAATTTTTCATGTGTTCAATTTTCTTCATAAACTAGTTAATTTTACATCCCATTTGGCGCCCCCTAATGTTGTCAACCGGGCAGGGGCCCGGCTTGCCCGCCCCTAGCGCCGGCCCTGCATCTTATCAGCCAGACTTCTAAGAAGAAAAAGATCACTAACCAACCTTGCAGTCACCATGCTAATATGCATGCCCCACTGCAGCTTAGGGTCGACAGACACAACAAGGAATCTGACACTGATTATATTGGAATTTATTTGGTGGAGCTCTCTCATCGAAAATACCATCCATTCATCCATGTTGTTTTTTTTTTTCAATGAAGAAGTCTGTTAGAGTTAAACCAGTCTTGAGCCAACTCCTGTGCAATTACAGAACCCTCTATGGAAGCCTCTAATGTACCAGCTCATTCAGACACTGTCGTATTCTGGGCAAAAAGAGTGTACTTTGACTGTTGGTCTATAAATGGTAAATCATTTATGTAGATTAGGAAAAGGAATGGGCCTCAAAATCAAGCCCTGGGTACTCCAATATTTATTTCTCCCCCTGGCGACGCTACACCAGCATAACCCATACACTGACGCCTACGGTCGAGGTATGATCTAGAAGGTTAATACTGTTTGGGCAAAATTGGTAAAATTTCATCTTCTCGAAGAGGATTCCACGATTTATGCAATCCAAGGCCTTACTTAAATCACAAAACAAGACCGAGTTGTACTGATAGTTATGAAAAGTGTCCATTATACTTTGCACTAGATGAAGAACCTCCAAGGAAGCATTAGTATTTTGCCTAAAACCAAACTGGCAACGACTAAAAAGACCATTATTTTCAAAAAGCTGACAATCTGCGCTGACATGCATTTCTCCATGACCTAGGACACTACCGGAAGAAAAGATATTGGGCGGTAGCTGTCGGGAGTGTCCTGATCGCGTTTCTTAAATAGAGGGACCGCAACATCAGCAGTGATTTATAGGCATTGTTAAGGGATCAACAATCTAATTTTTAATGAATTTTATCAGCTTATCATTAAAGCCAAAAGTAACACAGCTATTCTTATTTTTTAAGTCATCAATGATGTCCCGACCCTGAACAAAACTTACTTTTAATTGAAAACTGCCCTAATACATTCAGGTTGATTAGATTATCTATAGGATTTAAATTAGAGGCCGGTATTTTATTTTAAGTTTCTGTGCTATGCTTAAAAAAAGTATTGAAATAATTTGAGTTAAGAACTTTGCTGTTAGCATTTACCTTTTTTTTATTATTTCTATTGTTGTTTATAATACTCCACATTTGTTTATTTCAGTTATTTGACGACTTTATTAAATTATCATTACCTAAAATGTTGCCTTTACATATATGTGACCTATATATTCAAATTCACTGTAATACCTTTGATTATCCACAGTATTGTACTGCCTGCATATTTCACCAAGAAACCTCAAGTGGTCCCTCGACGCTCTCAATTTGTCCGAAAATCAACTTATGTTATTCGACTGGTCCGACCTTACAAAATAGCATTCCTCCGAAAAAAACTCCAAAAATTCTTCCTCCAACACATAGTCATAAATTTGATAAATTTATCATTTACACATATTTTCATTTTTAACAAAATTCCAAGAAATATTTGATATTATATTAAGAAAACTAAATAAACTTTTGGGGTTATTGGTCTACAAGCCTTTTGTGCTTGAACAACTTTACCTTTGTCCACATAAACCATAAAATCCACTACTTGCCCTCTGTGATCAGACACATCCAAGTCGATAACCTCCGAACCCAGAACGTCAGTGATCGTTATAGTAACAAAGATGTTATCCAGAGAAGCATCTCGCCTTGTTGCCTCAAGGATAGTTCTGTGCAAACTAAAACCACCCTAGGTGTCCTACAGAAGCCGGACATTCGCCTGGTTTCCACCAAAGTGTACATAAAAATCCCCCGCCACTACAACACCCTTGTCCGGCCCAGAGACACCATTATAGAAGTCCATGAAGGCGTCAAAACGACTAAAATATAAAGATTAAAATTTTTTAAAAATACACAAGAAGACTACACATTTTTCAGTTTTAAAATTTACCAGTACATTCATAAAACTCGGCCCTAGATTATTTTTAACCAGTAACACTGTGCCCCTCCAGAAAATTTATTGCAAAAATTGCAAAAAATCCTCCAATCACATATCCGACCAGATAAAAGGATTCCATTTCTATCTGCGTCATCCAGTGCTCTGTGACCTGTGACACAATGGTATTTTATTCCTTAATGATCGGACATTAACATGCAATATGCTTTAACATCTTGATGATCCATGTGGTTCTGATCTTCTCTGGTATTTCACCCCTATCGGGCGCTGGAGATTAAGAAAATGGTTGACAATAATTGTATCTTTTGGCCACATTTCTGATGTTAGGTATAGTTCACGATCATGGTGTGGTACAGCTAATTTAAAAGAACTAAACTGTTTCTTTGGCTTTCATCTTTGTGCAGCTGCATCCTTTAAAGTTCTTTTTGCATAGGTAACTTTCTATATTTTCTGGAGTCACCTCGGGTGCAAGACCTGATAGAAAGAGAATAATTTTTGTACCATCTTGATCGTTGCGTCCTCATTGCTGGAGCCTCTTGTTGTGAACTACTAAACACATTTAAACAATTAATTAATTATCACCCTGTACTAATTTTTAACTTGAGCTTGGAAAATATTATGTGAATATTCAAGATAAATAATTATAAACAACGAGAGCGAACAGCGCAAGCAATTATGAACATTAGAGTTACAACAATAGTCAGCAGATTTTATGATAGTCAAGTGCGAGTGGACCATCAGTACAGTACGATAGGCTTTTGCCTCTCACCTATTCCGCTCTCATCTGCTGCAGTCCACAGGGATTGGTGGATGGTTCTACCGATATTCCAATCTTCAAAGCCAACTCAAGAAGTACGGCTCACAGGAGCGTATTTCTTGAGGGATATCCCTACAGATGTGCCTTTTTTATTATCTCCCCTCACCTGACGTAGATCAATCCATAATCTGAGCTATATAACCATCAAGGTGTGGTGTCACGGATAACTAGACGTGACAATATAAGCGTCAAAAGTGAATATAAGATACAGACCGGCATAATACATAGTTATTGTAATGCGTTGTATCTGGAGAGTAAACTAAATGTGTGTTGTGACAAAAGACAAGACAAAAGGAGCGAGTTACACGGTGACACGGCGCACAATGGACCGAGCCAATGTAATAGAGGGACATTGGGGATTGGGGTATTGTACAAAAGTAACAGTTTTTTAAGTTCAAAGGAACTTTTATTTTCGCAAACACTCTAACCCACTGGAAAAATACCATGAAAGGAAAGCTTTCGGGTCACTTTCAATGTGTGAAAGACGTGATTTTTAAAGCAATTAAAAATGTATTAAAAAATATGAAATTATTTCGTTAATTTTGTGAGGCAATTAATATAGTATCTATCAACCCGAGCCTCGCCCGTGCCTCAGATGTAACTCGGCGGCGAATCGTAGGTCAATATTTTTTGTCGGTGTCGGCTCGCTCCCGGCAGGACACATCATAGTATGTATGTGTAGGGTACATACGTTTGAGCCGTTCGACAGTCAAATAGCAATTTTTTTACAACTAGGTGCGTTAATAGGTTTGCAATGGACATTCTAAAGTAACCGTAGAATTTGCTTTCATCATCTATTAATTCATTTTACAATGTTAAAAATTCTCCTTCCGTTTCTCTTTCGCCTTCAATTTTGAATACGTATTCTCTTCAACAATAGCAATTGCAATAGCTGTTAACTCAAGTTCTGAAAACTGCATTATCACTTTTGTTAACTTAGATTTTACCCTCGCGGCTAAATCGCTACGGAAAGGTCAAATATATTAAACTTCTAAATTATCGAAAATCTACAGTACATTTCGTCGGAAATAAAGTAAAATGATTAATTAGACTAATCGCAAAACCCCATGAATAAATCACAAAGACTATTTTATTGAAATACAATAGCTTCAATTAACCTAACTAACTTGACATCATGCCGATCAATCAAGCCAATGAATCGAGTCCGATATGAATGATAACGGTTATTTTTAATGATTATTAAATAATAAACTAGGCCATCCGAATAATAAAAAGAAACCCTCAACCTTAATCTCTAATTGGGATGACGTCACTCCGATCAATTATACTTATTAAATCGGATCCGATGCGGAAATTTTCTACGTTGTTAGTCGACAAAATCCAACTAAGGTATCTGGGATTAGAACAAGATTTTTAAATGAATCGACTTAACAACTGAACACCTTGACTCAAAAAAGCCCCGTATCATGCGGAGAATGGATCGTCTCGCGCTTGAAAAATTAGAACGACGCGACGCGCAGATCCTCCACATCATACAACCAACAAAACATGAAACTATTGTTAACTCGGTACTGTGTGACGAAGGCGCCAGATAGTTATGAAGTTGCACCCAAACGGGCTAAAAGGTATCGAAATAGATTAAAAATATTGAAGTAGGTTAATACTAACTCAAATTAACCGAATTTTGGTGCCTAACCAAAAACATTAAAATTGCTTATAACATATCGGACCGGTTCAAATGACTAAATAAAATTGGAACTAACTGAAAAGTAACTAAAAAGTAATTAAAATTGGTTATAACGTATCGGATCCGGTTAAATGACCAAAATAAATTAAAACTAACTAAACTTATCCAAAAGCCGATTGAATGTTTAACCAAAACTAATCAAAAGTATCCAAAACCACCAAAAAGGGCTAAAACGTATCGGAACAGATTAAGAATATTAAAATAAAAAACTAACCGAAATAAACCGAATTTTGGCGAATAACTAAAATTAATCAAAAAAGTTTAAATTGGTTATAATGTATCGGACCCGGTTTAAATGACTCAAATAAATTGGAACCTACTGAAAGTAACCGAAAATTGATTGAATATAAATAACCAAACGTAACTAACAGCACCAAAACGAGGTAAAACGTATCGAAATAGATCAAAAATATTGAGGTAAGTTAAAACTAATTCAAATTAACTTTATTTTGGTGACTAACCAAAAATAACCAAAAGCTCTAAAATCGGTTATGGCGTGTCGGAAAGCTGAGTTAATGACTAACCAAAAGTAACCAAAGCCCAAAATGCGCTAAACATATCGGAACAGACTACAAATATTAAGGAAAGTTGAAACGAATATTAAATTAACGGAATTTTGTCGACTAACTAAAATTAACTAAAAACATTAAAATTGGTTATAACGTATCGGAACCGGTTCAAATTACTAAAATAATTTAAACCTAACTCGAGCTAACCGAAAGCTCAAGTAATCAAAAGCACCAAAATGGGGTAATACGTATCGAAATAGGTTGCAAAAATTAAAGTAATTTAAAACTAACCAAAACGAACCGAATTTTTGCGACTAACCAAAAGATTAAATTTGATTATAACGTATCGGAGTCGGTTCAAATGAATAAAATAAATTGGAACTAACTGAAACTAACGGAAAGTTGATTGAACGACTAACCGAAAGTAACTAAAAATAACCAAAAGCACCAAAACGGGCTAAAATGAATCGGAGCAGGTTGAAAATATTACAGTAACGTTATGGCTAATTATAATACTCATCGATTTTCCTATCTAAAAGTGAAGGGTAATTTTTTAGGTCTTCATATATGCACCTTTTTTATTTATTTTCGTTTTAATTATGATAATGTTTAATATTATTTTTTAAAAATGCATTTCTTTAAGTATATTGAATTTCAACACAAATAAAATTTTTGCGTTTTTATTTATCATTTCCAATGTCTCCCCGGTTGCATTTTTGCGAAGTACTTTGAATTTTTTGCATTTGTCTCATGTCAGTCATAACAACAAATGTCCAAATTGGCTCTCCTAAAAATTTCAATTTAATCGGACTTAAAGTATGGGAGATATAGAGGGTTATAAGCAAAAATAAAAAAAAAATACATAAAATTTGAGATTTTTTGGAAATTGCCGATTTTCATCAGTTTCGCAATTCCGGATTCTATGGGGAATTCTAAAATCGGATCCGCCAGGTTGATTTACATGAAAATCGATTTTTTTAGGCGGTTGTTTTCGAATGTTATAGAGTCTCGAGGGCCCTTAAAATGCATCGTACAGATCCCTCGTTCTCAGATTAATAGTCGCGGAACTCCTTCGAAAGGCCTGCCCGGTAAATGATGACGCATCTGGCAAATTTAGGCATTTTACAATTTTTCTGGTATATCTTCCTATTGTATTTTTGCCCACAACTTAGTTCGTGACCTTGCCGTTGCGAATTGCCAGGAACAAGTGAGGTGACGACGCATTTTCTGATTGTAGTGGTTGGTACTTTTTGTAAGTGTAAATAGCAAAAGTAGTCACGTATGTTTCCACTTTGTTGGCTAATCCTGCATACAATGCCCACCGTAATCTAGTATTTTTTCATAGCTTAATTCAAATGTAAGAATTTTAATTTTTTTAAATCTTCAGAAAACAATTAATTTTAATTTCGGGAGCATTATTTTATAGGTCCGATGCATGCGACTATACTATATTAAATTTATATCTCTTCAAACGATATTTCGTTTGTCTAGGCTAGACTGACCTTCGCGTGTTTTCGTCTCACTATTAAAACATGATGTATCACTTAATATATATTTTATTAAAGAACAAATACAATCCATACAACTAAAACATTAACAGGGCCACTTGAATACGTAGGGTAAGGCGGTAAGGCCCTAAGACGACACATGATAAGGGATATTAAGGATATTAAAATAAAATTACACAGATCCTAATTGGCAGACGCGTAGTCAGGAGGGGTGGGATTCTGACACCACAAATTGCTTCCTCTACAAAACAGCATCATAACATTTCATTTGGTTTCACATTTTTGTTAATTTAACGTTTTGGTACACATCTTTGGCCTTCCTCAGAATAGAGTCTACGAAAAATATATATATTTTTACATAATTGAAACAAATGAAAAAGAGAAGATTGACGCACCTCAAACGAAAATCACGCAATCGTCAGTTGATAAAAACATTAAACTGCCCAGGCACGAGGGTTTCCAGGTGTCCTGGATTTCGTAAGAGGTCCTGGATTCAGAGTCCTAACATGTTCGTCCTGCTGAAGGCGAAATATCCTACATTTTATAAAAGTCATGCTAAAAATAACACAGTATCTTTTCCGTAATGAAGTGTTATCCAGACATCAAAAAGAAAAAATAAATTAAAGAATATGTTATACTGTTTTATCAAAATACATTATCAAAATACAACATCTTACAAGAGTCCAAATTTGTTTTCCAAAATAACTTAGGTACTCTCGAAGCCTAACTTATAGTTTCTTTGCTGGTGTGCCAAAAGCTGTTAAGTTTTACTCTACCACTGTCCAAATCCTTGCAACGTCCATCGCATGATCTAGTATCGGCTTTAAAATATGCGACTGATGTGATTTCTTCTTTGAAAAGCTTAAGAGAGACTTCTGATTCGGTCTTTAAGGCAATATTCTTTTCTGCGTCCTACTTATTGAAGGAAATTTTTGAGGCTGCTGATGTTTTAAACATGATGGCAAATAAAAAAGTCGACCCTTACTTTTGTAATTAGTTCTACCCCCACATATTTGATTTCAGTGTATCTATTTTGAGTAGTACTTTTACATAAGAGACCAAATAAAAATAATACTGTTACGTTTTTCTAGTGGGTTCTGATAAAATTACAACTTTTAATATTTTAAACTAATACTCTCTTTATTCTTTATCACTCTGTACAATTAAAGGCACTAAACCACTCTTATAACATTACAACTAATAGCTCTTTACAATTCAACACTCAATGATTAACTAACTGCAACTCGCCGCTATCCGCTATTTATATACAATCTAAAATCTATCACGAATACTCTCGAAAAATAATATTCTCGATCAAGGCATCGAGAGAATTCCACAGTTCCTGAATCTTCGCGACCGGCGGTGACTCATACGTAGACGCGACAAGGCTAGTACTATAGGGTAGCACAAAAACATTCGGACGGTGGCTAGCTAGGCATTGCCTCCCTCTTAAACCTGATCGTCCTGATCATCTTCGTGTCCGTGATATGATTTGAGCCTGTCAACTTTTAGTTTGCTTCTGGGGCTACGTTGAATTCTATACACTACGTCATTAATTCTTTTGATGACTGTATAGGGCCCCTCCCAGACTGGAGAGATCTTCCCTTCTTCCTTTTTGGATTATATAACTAGACTGTATCGTTCATCTGAAATCCTATAGTTAGCTTTGAGATCATATCGAGCCTTCATTCGGTCACTGGCAAGACGGTCAAACGGTAGTCCCACATTATTCTGTTTCATTGTCCCACTAGATTTTGTCTGGGGTCCTTGACTTGAGGCACAGGTTGAACACTGCCGGCACCATGATCACATCCTGGCAGTAGTTGACCCAGTAAAATCTGTCGCGGATCTTGTCAATCGTTTTGTACACTCCGAGATGAGCACCAAACTTTCCATTGTGTACTTCTTCCAGGACTTCCGATACCCTCTTCCTTGTTACCACTAACTGCGTCTTCACTACTTTTCCATCGGCGCTTTCTCAGGCTCGCTTAAGGAGTCCATTTTCATTTACCAGAGAGTCCCACTGAGCCCACAGATTTAAAAATAAATCCCTTAGTTGAAATATCTCCCCAGATTGGTTTTGGTTGACGTTCTTCTTAAGGTTTTAGTAGTGGTGCTATTTCACTATCCTCAAGCTGATCTTTCTTTAGTTGCCCTGTGGTTCACTGCTTATCAACTTTAAATTTGATTTTCCTAATAGGAGTGATTCCTTCTCGTTGGTCTATTCTTTGGCAATGTTTATAATTATCCTCGCATGACCTTCTGGATAATGCATCGGTATTATTATGCCATCTTCCTTCCTCTCTGTGCTTAGCATTAAAGTTATATTGTTTAAGCTCTTCCTGACTTGACTTTGAACTGCTAGCGTCTCTGGATGGATGTAGACCGTAGTTGTATTGGAAGCTGATAATAATTATTATCAGCAGGAAACAGTAGAGCTTAAACTTAAACTAAAAGGATTTCCTTTAGGGCATGATGTCCTCAACAGAGAGATACAGCCTATAATAAAAATTCGGCCCTAAAACTAGACAAGAGCACTAGAACGTCTAAATCTGAAGTATTAAAACGTCCACGCTCCGGTAAGTTGTTTTTTAAGATGACGAATTCCATAAAACTTATGCAAAGTCGTCTAAAATGTTTTGAGATAAGACATACAAAGCATAAAAATAAGCGGTCTAGGAAAGGTCACAATGTTGTTAACCCTGGTTCGGGAGTCACGGGCAGAATTGTGAACTCTGGTATAGCACCTAAGGAGGAAGAGAGCAAATCCACAGAGTTGTCTATTTCTCAAAAAATATATATACCCAAAATTCTTCTTGTTGGTGATAATACGGCAGTACAATGCGTGCCAATATTGGACAATATTTTGAACGTTGATAGGCAGAACTATTTAATTAGTAGCTTTTACAAACCTAATGCTCTTTTTGATGACATTGTTAGGGACATTTATCAAATTTGCTCTGATTTTGGACCTGACGATAGAGTGTTGATTTTGACCGGAACCAACAACTGCCTCAGAGGTGCAAACTTATGTTTGGATGTCCTTAATACAGCTCTGGATAATCTCTCTGGCACCAATGTATCATTGTTTGGAGTTGCTTACTGCAGAAACAGGAATGTTGAAGTGAATTTAAACACCCAATCATTTTTTGTCACCAGAATGTTCAATGCAATGCCTCTCTAATAAAGTTTTAATTCTGGACGTGGAACTTGAAAGGGCTCAGTGTGATTTCCTCTTAATTAGTGAACATTGGCTGAATGAGGAACAAAATTGAATCAGGTAGTATTTAGACATTATTTGTTAGTGGCCTCCTTTTCTAGAAAGATTCCAACTAACGGTGGCGTAGCTATTTTTAAGAACGAACAGCTTTTGTAAACCTGTTTATTCTCGTGAAGTTTCCCAGTTCTGTGCCGAAGGTATTCTTGAATGTTGCTGTGTAAGAATAGATCATTTAAAACAATTTTTAATAACCATATACAGACCAGCTCTGGGTAACTTTAATTGTTTTTTGGAACTTTTTAACAGTATGTTAAATCATCTTAGTCGTCCCAATTATTGCGTCATTATAGGAGGTGACTTTAATGTTAATTTTTTGTCTGACGCTTTAAATCTAAAGCTCCTGTTTGACCTTATGGGTACATATAACCTAGTTTATAATGTTAAGGTTCCAACTAGGGTGAGTGCTACATCAGCAACCTGTATAGATAATTTCCTGACGAATATAATATACAACAGTTATTGTGATGTTTTGAATTTTAATATATCTGACCACTATTGTCAATTTTTGTGCATTGAGTCTGACTCTAAGGTCGAGAAACTCGAAAGAAAGTACTGTTTCCGGAGAAATTTTGGTAGCGATAATATGTTAACGTTTATAAATTTTTTAAAAATTGAGGGTTTTAGGGAGGTATTCCAAGTGCCTTCCCCCAATGATGCTTTTAGTGTATTTGCGGAAATTCTTTTTCATTATTTTGATTTGACTTTCCTTCTAAAAAACATTACTTATTAAACAAACGTACAAAGAAAATTACATTAAATCCTAGTTAACAAAGCTTAAACAAAGAATAACTAGGTTTAATGATTTAGCGAAGTATGATAAACAATATCTCTCACTTGGTAAACAGTTAAATATAATATACAGAGAAAAATTAAAATTTTTTATTCGCAGTAAAAATGATCTTAAAATTTTGAATTCAGTGAATAAATCTAAAGCCATGTGGCAATGAATGTATTAATAATATACAAAAAACAAATGTAAAACATAACATTGAAATTACGATTAATGGTAATAGAGTTTCTGATGATGAATTAGCTGATGCATTTAATTCACATTTTACATTGTTGAATGATAAAAAGCCCACTGATGATTTTCAGTTTCTTAATGAGAATGTACCTTCTTTTGATAAAACTTTATTTTTATCGCCTGTTTGTAGTCGGGACGTTTTGAATATAATATGTATAGGCTTAAGAAAGAATTCGAATGCATATGGTCATGACGGCATCTGCAATAACATTTAAAAAAGTTGTAAGGAGTATATTGCGCACTTGCTGGAATATCTGATAAATCTTTCTATTGAGACTGGGTATTTCCCTGATAAATTTAAGACTGCAATGGTAATGCCTCTATTTAAAAAGGGTAATCATAATAACTTTGAGAATTATCGCGGAATAAGCCTTTTGAGCAGTATTTCGAAAATTTTTGAGCTAGCAATTAAAGATCAGCTCGTGTCATATTTCTCCAAAAATAAACCACTCTCTTCCTCACAACATGGTTTTACTGCGGCTAAGAGTACTGAAACTGCACTCTGTGAGTTCCAGCGTATTATTGTTGAGTCTCTCGACAAAAAGTTATTAGTACTAGTCTTGTTCGTGGACTTTTCTCGGGCATTTGATGTTGTCAATCACGAAATTCTGTTGTCTAAGCTTTCTAGGTACGGCTGGTACGGAGTGAGGGGTAGACCTTTAAATCTTATTAAATCATGTTTAATGAACAGAAGACAAATGGTTAAAGTAAATGATGCAACGAGTAGCTACAAAATGATTGTAAGGGGTGTCCCACAAGGGTCAATTCTGGGACCCTTCTTTTTTCTGGTTTTTGTAAATGACCTCATTCGCTTTATTAACAAAGGTGCCCAAAATATTCACGTTATTTCGTATGCCGTCGAATATTTTAATTATTGGAGAGAATCCTGTGCGCCTCAAAGAAGCTGCGGAGCATGTTTATGAGAAAGTTTTGCTCTGGTCGCATGAGAATGAACTCAATCTAAACAAAAAGAAAACGGCGACCGTACATTTTTCTTTTACACAGAATATTAACCTGGAACTATTTGATGGGTCGTATTTGCATCCCATCCGACTTTGGTTAGTGATACTAACCTATTGAAGGTAGTTTTTGACCATAATTTGAGGTGGCTGCCGCATACAGAAGAACTCTGCAATAAATGCGGTGCTTGCTATGCACTGAACTTTTGCACTATGCACTGTAGTAGGGATGTGCTTTTAACTTTGTATTATGCCAACATCCACTCGAGAATTAGATATGGGACATTAAACTGGGGTATGAGTGCAGGTGTTGGTAGAATCTTTATAGTGCAGAAGTATGCAGTAGGTATACGCATTATCGCCGGCCTACGGTATCGTGAATCATGCAGGGGCGCTTTTAAAAGCTTATCAAGTATGTTGCTTTGTGTATCAGAATAGGTCAGCTTTCCGAAGTGTTAGGGCGGAACATAGTTACAACACTAGGTAGAAAGAACTTCTATTACCCATAAATCACCGAACAGCAGAATTTCAAACATATATTTACTTTACGGGCGGTAAATTTTTTAATAAATTAAATGAAAATATTGTGGATGCTGTTAATATATTAATATTTTTAAAACAAGACTAAAGAAATACTTGGTAGAGAAAAATTGTTATAATGTGGAATAATTTTGTTAATTGTTAGCTGTATATACTTGTGTTTTATGATGTTTTGTTTGACTATTTTGGTGTACTGTACTTATATTTGTATGATGTATTGTTGACTATTTTAGTATCTGTTTCTTACATGTTCTTTTTTGACCTTTTCTTCTATTATCGTGACATTGTGTACTGTTCAATTGAAGAAATAAATGCTTTGATTTAATTTGATTTTGATTTGTACTCGACAGTCTCTCTTGAAATGCCCAGTCCTGCCACATATATAGCACTGATTTGAAAAATTTCAGTTAGTGTCTCCCGGAATCTTTGTACTAGACAGTCCCTTTTGAAATGTACAGTCCTGCCACATCTGTAGCACTGATTTATAGCATTTCGGTTGCATGGTCTAACTTCTAGTCTAGTGGCTCCAGGAATCTCTCCGTGGCGTGAAGAACTTCGGTTAATTCCTACAAAATACCGCCCATCTCAGTTAGTTCACAACTGTTCGCGAGCTTTTCTTCCTGGATGGATACGTCCCTGATTGTTGGCTTAGAGATGTTACAGGCCGCCTCGATTTGCAGGGCTCTACCCAAAACTTCACGGCTGTTATCAAATTTGGCTAGACGTAGCATTTCCTGAGTTTCTGAATCTCTGATACCATCCACGAAATATTGGGCAGCAAATTTCTGTTGAAATTCTTCTGTTGCTCCCAGGTAGGGTAGGCCAATTGAATGAGACGTCTAACGTCTGCCTCAAAGTCTTGCAGGTTTTCACCAGGCTTCTGATGTCGGGTCTTTACATATGCCCGACACAGTTGTCTTCTGTGCTGGTCTCCAAATCGTTTCTCCAGGGCAGCTACAAGTATGTCATATTTCCCCGGTTGGCTGATGGGAATGGTCTGTAGTAGTTCCAGGGCAGATCCACGAAGCGCTACCACTAGTGATGTAGCCATTTCTTCGTTATTCCAACCGTTGGCAACAGCAGCTGCTTCAAACTGTCTTTTGTACATTTTCCAGGATGACGGTCAATAGGTTGGAGGTTTGATATTCTGTCCTGAGGGGAATACCACCTCGGTGGGTTGTTGATTTTTTAGTCTGGTAACTTCCGCTTGTAGATACTTCACTTCTCTCCGTACGTCTCCTACTTCTTTTTATACATATCCAACTTCTTTTATATTGTTTACTTCTTTTCAAATTGCTCATTTTGTCTGTCCAATATTGTCTGCAATTTTCCTTGCTCGCCTACAATTACATCCAGCATCCATTTCTGAAGCTGATCCTGTTTTATTTGCCTTTTATCTTCTTGGTCCTGTAAAATTTTCTGAAGCCAGACATGTTCTGCTTGCCTTCTACGTTCATCTTCTTCTCGTTCCGCTTGCCTTTTATCTACTTGATCTTGAAACATTTTTGAAAGCCGGTCCTGTTCTACTTGCTTTCTACGTTCATCCTGTTCCCGTTCCGCTTGCCTTTTATCTCCTTGATCTTGAAAATTTTTCTGAAGCCGGTCAAGTTCTATTTGCTTTTTATCTACTGAGTCTTGTAAAATTTTCTGAAGGAGGTCCTGTTCTGCTTGCCTTTTACGTTCACTCTCTGCCCGATCCGCTCGCCTCTCAGCATTTAGATTATCCATGAAATCGGCCAGCTTTTGATTTATTTGCTCCATTTCTGCCGTTTGTTGCTTTGTATTGACCATAGAATGTTATAAAATGTTCACAGAATCCGCCAATCAAAACGGTCTCGTTGACGTACTTGACCCTCTTCTTTCCTTGAAAAATACTACCACAAGCCCCGGTCCCTTCACAATCCAACTTCTGACACCTAATGTTACGTTTTTCCCGTGGGTTCTGATAAAATTACAACTTTTACTATTTTAAACTAAATCTCTTTATTCTTTATCACTCTATACAATTAAACACACTACACACTAAACTACTCTTATAACTTTACAACTAATAGCTCTTTACAATTCAACACTCAATGAGTAACTAACTACTAACTGTAACTCGCCGCTATCCGCTATTTATATACAATCTGAAATCTATCACGAATACTGCTCCCGCAGAAGGGAGGCCACTCTATATTATTCTCGACCAAGGCATCAAGAGAATACCACAGTTCCTGAATCTTTAGGCAGGCGGTTACTCATACGTAGACGCGAAAAGGCCAGTTCTATAGGGTAGCACAAAAACATTCGGATGGTGGCTAGCCGTGACAATACCAAAACAAAAGTTTTTTTATTTAAATAAGCAGAAAATGTGTCTTTATTCTAAATTTCCGCATCGTTTCAAGCCACACTCCTAAATATTACTTTTCCGCTAAGATGAAGGAGGTCATTTAAAATTCTTAAGTGATAATGCTGCATTGTCTAATACAATCAAAAACAGACCATCCATTCAAATTTGGTATGAGTTAATTTTTAAAGCGGAAACTTCTTTTGGGGCCTTGAGCACACTTTTCTGGGTAATGAGCCGTCACGCTCGGGTCTTTAACACTCGTCCGAGTAGTCAGCTCAAAAGACAGACAAAAGACTAAAACAGTCAGCGAGACATCCCGTACAGCACACTTCTAGAGATGAAACTGAACCGTCACGTGCGACGCGTCGGACATTTTTCTCGAAAACGGTTGAGGGTAAAAATTTGAGAATTTTTAGGCACTACTTGAGGGCTTCCGAACTGCCGTCGGTTAATTACTTCTGGCGATTCGATTCTTCGTTTCCAAGTTATTACGTCAATAGTACAATTTTTTAAATGCTTTCCTTGATGCAAGATGAGGCTATTTGCACACGGAGCTTCCCGTCATAGACTCCGCGCCTTGTTCAATGAAATCATTTTCGCTGCTTTGATTAGTCTAGACCGAGCGCAGGTACGTTTTGCCACACTTGGCTGAAACGCGATTCAATATGCTTTTTTCCTTTTTTTCTTCATTTTGGGTTAGCCTTGGGTAAGTTCTTGTTGACTGAGCCCCCGTAGCGAGCAGAGGGCCATGCAAAGCCATACTAATACCCCGGCTGACGGATCGCATCTGGCTATATAGGTTCAGGGTCATAATGTTTTAATGCACTTGGGCGCTGAAAAGGGCCTGGCATATAGCACCGCTTTTCAGTCAAGTGTGGCAAAACGTACCTGCGCTCAGTCTAGACCAATAAAAGCAGCGAAAATGATTCCATTGACAGAGGCGCGGTGCAATAAATTGTGTTTAAATGCGTACGGGAGGTGTACGCCCGCTTGTATTTAAATCAAAAACGACACACGAAGACGCAGCAGCGCTGATTCGGTGCTCCAATGAAGTTGCAAGACGCCGCGCGTAGAGCGGTGTTAGTCGCTTGCAGTACGCTGTCAAAATATATATGTATATCCTTTTTTAAACTAAAATCCTTAAATAATGACAGATCAAACGATTCACGGATTTTAGTATTTTGTTTTTGAATGCCGAGGTCAACAATAGGTTTGTTCTAGCAGCGATTTAAACCCAAACCAAACCAAAGCCAAGCAGTCCGGAGTTTGCGCATAGCGATTTAAGGGTCGCTTACTATTGCAATGCGCAAACTCCGGATGGCTTGGCTGCTTGGCTTTGGTTTCAAATCGCTGCTAGAACAAACTTAGTATTTACCAGATCTGTAAATGTGTTTTTAGACATTCTGTAAATTGTCTGGAATTTAGAATCGTCTTCGCATAACTCCTTGGCGGCAATCAATAACCTTCCTTCTATTGACATTTTTGTTGGAGGTAGGGATGCACCCAAAATTTTCTCCGTTTCTTCTTTTTGCGACGACTAAGATATTGTAATAAAAGTAAGTCGTCTTCATCACTTGGCAACTAATGAAACACATAGAAATACGATTACGATTTTAAGACGTACGCTCCGTGTAAGTGCAGATCTGAATCTTAAGATCCTTTACAGTCATACGCCACTACTATGCTATATTAGTCGCATCTGATTGGTGGATTGACGTCACTTTCACTTTATCTACGGTCGAGTCAGTGGCGGATTTACCCTAAGCCCCGGGCCTAGGGCGGCCAGATTTTAAGTTGGCAATAAAGTAATTTCCTTATGGTGGATGCTGAGAAAGGGGCGGCTGATAACTTGGGGCCTAGGGCGGCCGAGACTGCAAATCCGCCACTGGATCGAGTCAGTTTATTCTACCAGGTCTAAATGGTCTGGTGGTCAGATTCTGCGATTGGAACGTGGATGTCCCGCGTTCAATTCCCGTCGGGGCCAACACGCTTTCTTTATATTTTTGAGGTTATGTTTGTTTCTTTTTGTAAGTTTGGCTTAGTTGCACTCCGTAGCGAGCGGAAGGCCATGCGTTAACAGTACTCTATAAAGTGACGTTAATCCCACCAATCGCAGAATCTGGCCACCAGACCAGGTAGAATAAACTGACTCGACCGTAGATAAACTGAAAGTGATGTTAATCCACCAATCAGAAGTGACTAATATAGACTGCAAAGGATCTTAAAAGGCCGAACTTTGTACGCGTCTAGGACGAAAATCTCAGTTATGGCTTAACTGTCGAAAACATTACTTAATTTCGATGACATTTTTTGAACACACTATTTTGTTGACGGTTTTCCAAACTCTGAAATTGAGTACTTTTTGAACGTTTATATATTTTTTAAAGGGGGTGACTGAATCATTTGAAACGACGAAAAAAACCGGAATAATAGTTTGATAGAGAATTTCTATACCTTGAGACGGAAATAATAGTCACTGACGTCAGTCATTAGACAACAGACCAACGTGAGCGGCTTAAAGTAATATTTAACAATAAATCTGGTATGAAATGCTTGCAAAATGCCGCTTATTCTAAATGCGGACACAGCGTTGCGGCACAAAACGTGCGCCGCTGCCAAATTCATTGTGGCCCGTATACGCGCGTTACGCGGAGCATTTGAAGCAGCTATGTTTTAACAGAGGTTCGCGATCGACGGACGTAAATGTACTGATATTTTACGACCGTCAGGCGGAGGTCGCAACGTTGCAACAGTAACGCCAAGTCCTAGGTGAGCGATTAACGCCCGGTCCTACGTGAGCGATTTGCAGCGACCGCGAATCAGTGACGATGCCGTACGACTATATTAAGTTTTCGTACGGCATAGCCAGCGCTTCGCGTCGCCTGTAAGGACTTGGCTTTACAGTTGACGCGAACGCGAAGCGCTGGCGATGCCGTACGAAAAGTTAATATAGTCGCACGGTATCGCCACTGATTCGCGTTCACTGCAAATCGCTCACGTAGGACCGGACGTAAACGAGCATGTACCTTGTGAGAGATCTGTTGCATAGTCGCGCTTGCGGGTTTAGGTTATCGTTTTGTTTTAACATTGAAAATGTTTCTGTTTTCCTAAATAGGGCCTCAAATCGTGAAAAAGCGCATGCTACATTTGCCACACATAACGTCGTATGCGTGAGAGATCGTGTTAGCTTGTTTATTTAAACTTAAATTCTAATGACTAAAATAAATTGGAACTAACTGAAACTAACCGAAAGTGTATTGAACGACTATCCAAAACTAACGAAAAGCACCAAAACGGGCTTAAACGTATCGAAATAGATTTAAAATATTGAAGTAAGTTAAAACTAACCCAAATTAACCGAATTTTGGTGACTAACCAAAACTAACCAAAAACATTAAAATTGCTTATAACGTATCAGAACCGGTTCAAATTACTAAAATAAATTGGAACTAACTGGAAGTAATCGAAAGATGATTGAATGACTATCCAAAAATAACTAAATGCATCAAAACGGGCTAAAACATATCGAAATAGATTAAAAAGATTGAAGTAAGTTAAGACTTACCCAAATTAACCGAATTTAGGTGACTAACCAAAAGTATTATAATTGCTTATGACATATTGAAGGGTGATTGAATGTCTAATCAAAACTAACCAAAAGTAACTAAGAGCACCAAAACGGGCAAAACATATCGAAATAGATTAAAAATATTGAAGTAAGTTAAAATTAACCCAAATTAACCGAATTTTGGCGAGTAACTAAAACTAACCAAAACATTACAATTGGTTA
The DNA here is from genome assembly GCA_016904865.1 of Pissodes strobi. Lineage (NCBI taxonomy): Eukaryota > Metazoa > Arthropoda > Insecta > Coleoptera > Curculionidae > Pissodes > Pissodes strobi. The sequence goes on along the minus strand of MU184985.1, from coordinate 73,330 downwards.
TCTTACCGGAACCGGTTCAAATGACTAATATATATTAAAACTAACTGAACTTTACTGAGACTTGACTGAACGACTAACCAATAGTAACTAAAAGCATCAAAACGGGCTAAAACGCATCGAAATAGATTTAAAATATTGAAGTAAGTTAAAACTCACTTAAAGTAATCAAATTTTGGTGACTAACCAAAAGCCCTAAAGTTGGTTATAGTATAACGGAACTGGTCCCAATGATTAAAATAAATTAAAATTAACTGAAATTAACCGAAAGTTGATTGAACGACTAACCAATATGGACCAAAAGTAACCAAAGGCATCAAAAGGGGCTAAAACAAGTTGAAGCTAACAATTAACGGAATTTTGGCGACTAACTAAAGTTAACCAAAACCATCAAAATTGGATATGACGTATCGGATCCGGTTCAAATGACTAAAATAAATTAAAACTAACTGAACTTAACCAAAAGATGTTTAACTAAAACTAATCAAGGGTAACCAAAATGGGCTAAGACGTATCGGAACCACCGATCTCCATATATCGGTGATCGGAATAGATTAAGAATAAAATAAGTAACTAACCGAAATTAACCGAGTTTTTATGACGACCTAAATTATTAACCGAAAACGTTTAAATTGTTTTAACGCATCGGAACCTGTTCAAATGACTCAAATAAATTGGAACTTGCTGAAAGTAACCGAAAATTGATTCAATAACCAACCAAAGCTAACCAAAAGTATCTAAAAGCACTAAAACGGGCTAAAACGTATCGAAAAAATTAAAAATATTGAAGTAAGTTGAAACTAATTCAAATTAACTTATTTTGCTGACTAACCATAAACACTAAAATTGGTTATAACGTTTCGGAACCGGTTCAAATAACTAAAATAAATTAAAACTAACTGAAATTAGCCAAAGGTTGAGTGAACGACTAACCAAAAGCACCAAAATGGGCTAAAACATATCAGAACAGATTAAAAATATTAAGGTAAGGTGAATCAAACTTGAATTAGCCGAATTTTGCCGACTAACTAAAATTAACCATAACGTATCGGAACTGGTTCAAATTACTAAAATAATTTAAAACTAACTAAAGTCAACCGAAAGCTGATTGAATGACTAACCAAAACTAATCACAAGTAACCAAAAGCACCAAAACGGGCTAAACCGTATCGGAATAGATTGCAAAAATTAAAGTAAGTTAAAACTAACCAAAACGAACCGAATTTTTGCGGCTAACCAAAAAAATTAAATTTGATTATAACGTATCGGAGTCAGTTCAAATGACTAAAAAAAAATTGAGCGTGTCTGGTAGTAGTCGAGATACTGATGTGTAAACATATCCTATAACGACATCGATTGTGAAAAAAGCGACAGCAGCACGTTGTGTTCCCAAGCGGTCACCCATCCAAGTACTAACCCCGCCCGACGTTGCTTAACCTTAGTGATCGGACGAGAACTGGCATTTTTAACATGCTATGGCCGTCGCCTGTACGTTTTAGCTTGGTCATAGAATAAAAATTAGGTTTAATAATCAAGTTTAAAATAATAAAAAATCAACGCGAATGAAGCTCCCTAAAAAACCCGAAAATTCGGACTTGTTTAGGACGATAGCCGTGGCTTCTGACGAATTTGTCGTGGATTTTGAAGCGAAAATTCATTTTAAATTAAACCGTCCATTAAAAATAAGCTGTGCTATGGATCCAAATACACTGCGAATATAATAATAAATAAATAAATAATACTTTTGACTGTTCGTTTAATTTAAAATATGCTTTTTTATCATCCAAAATGATTTTAAATGGCAAATTGTATATAATACCGCCCTAGCGTCTAGAATCGGTTTACATATTTCCGTTCCATTTGCCGAGATTTACCCTCATACAGCCGCGTAAGATGTTTACACATCAATAAGTTGGAACTAACGGAAAGTTGTTTGAACGACTAACCAAAAGTGACTAGAAATAGCCAAAACGGGTTAAACAGAATCAGAACAAGTTAAAAATATTACAGTAACGTTATGGCCAATTATATATTAATAGATTTTCCTAATTTTTTCGGTTTTCGTATCTGCACATTTTTGATGTGTAAACATCTTACGCGGCGGTATGAGGGTAAATCTCGGCAAATGGGATGGAAATGTGTAAACCGATTGTGACATTATAAACCGTCGAATTGAGGAGCAAGCTAATCCAATTTTGCCATTTAAAATCGGTTTTAAACGGATTTTAGACGAAAAAAAGCAAATTATTATTTTAAATTAAACGAACCGTCAAAAGTATTATTCAGATGCCCAGACTTTTAAATCAATATTCAGTCATGGCCCTTTTCTATAATTTTTCTTCTGTAAGTTAGGTTTTTTTAATGGACGGTTGAATTTAAAATGAAATTTCGCTTCAAAATCCACGACAAATTCGTTCTAAGCCACGGTTATCGTCCTAAAAAGTTCGAATTTTCGTTTTTAAACGGATTTTAGATGATAAAAAAGCATATTATTGTTTTAAATTAAACGAAATGTCAAAAGTATTATTCAGATGTCCAGACGTTTAAGATAATATTGAGTCATAGCCCTCATCTAAAATTTGATTATTGACTTTCCCAAATCAAAGGGTGTCGGCCCAAGATGAGTAGCTGGTAAAAAAATAAGCTTTGTAGATTTTCGTGTCGAAAGTATGCAGTGAATTAATTCACAGTAGAGCGCTCTAGACGGCCTCAATTCTCCCCCCTCCAATTTTTTGCCCCCTTACCCCTCCGGTGACTGAGATAGACCCCGCCCACTTGGTCTTAAGTGTATTCGACCTTGAGTGATATTGACCTAATTTCACCTCGAACATTCTTGACATTTGACCTTGACTGTTCTTGAGTTTTTGTTGAAGGTCGCGCATATGACCTTGGGGTTGCTCCAAGCAAGTATGACCTTGAACGTCCCTGGATGTCTTTTACCTTGAATGACATTGAGATAATTTGATCTTGAACGCCCTTGAGATTTTGATGTGTAAACATCTTACGCGGCGGTATGAGGGTAAATCTCGGCAAATGGGACGGAAATGTGTAGACCGATTCTAGCCGCTAGGACAGTACTATATACAATTTTGCCATTTAAAATTGTTTTACACGGATTTTAGCCGATAAAAAAGCATATTTAAAATTAAACGAACCGTCAAAAGTATTATTTTTATTATATTATATTCGCAGTGTATTTGGATCCATATCACAGCTTATTTTTAATAGACGGTTGAATTTAAATTGATTTTCGCTTCAAAATCCACGACAAATTCGTCCGAAGCCACGGCTATCGTCCTAAAAAAGTCCAAATTTTCGAATTTTCATGCAATTTTGCCATTTAAAATCGTTTTTAAACGGATTTTAGACGATAAAAAAGCATATTATTATTTTAAATTATACGAACTGTCAAAAGTATTATTCAGATGCCCAGACGTTTAAAACAGTAAAATTTGAAAAAGCTGGTTATTGACTGTCCCAAATCCAAGAATGTCGGCCCAAGATCATAAGGTAAATATGCCGTGTCCATATGTTGATGTTATTCCTGGTGGCATTAGATTTTCGTGTCGAATTTGTGCAGTGAATTAATCCGCTACGAAGCTGCCAGTGCGTATTATTAAAGAATCCTAACTAATATTATAAATGCGAATGTTTTTTGTTTTTTATTCTATGAACAAGCTAAAATCTACAGGTAACGGCCATAGCACGTTGAAAATGCCAGTTCTCGTCCGATCACTGAAGTTAAGCAACGTCGGGCATGATTAGTACTTGGATGGGTTACCGCTTGGGAACATAATTTGCTGCTGTCATTTTTTTACAACCGATGTCGTTATAGGAAATGTTTACACATCAGTCTCGATTACTAGCAGACTCGCTGAATTTTATTTATTTATTTTTCTTTTAATTATGATGTTTAATATTATTGCTAAAAATGCATTTCTTTAATTATATACCTATATTATAAACACTCCGTGTATTTGTATTTTTACTTTTTTAAACTCTGCTTTTGGAAACCATATGAATTTCAACGCAAATCACATTTTGCGTTTTTATTCATCATTTTCAATGTCTCCCCGTTGCATCTTTGCGAAGGACTGTGAATTTTTGTATTGTTAATTCAAAATATTAATTTGTAAAATGGAAAAAGCGAATAAGCTTCGACAAGTCTTGGCCCCCTGCGAAAAAAGTGAAAATACATTTAACTGTGGGCGAACATGCATTGGTAAAAACTGTGTATGTTTGTTTGTTAAACGAAGCTATTGATAACGTTACAGCTGATAATTGGCAGAAGTGTATCGAAATGTCATAAAACAAAAAAATGATACTATACGGGCGAAGTTATAGTTGAACCTCTTATTATCAATGTTGGTTCCGAAAGTAGTGATAGTAATGATTCTGAATCAAATCTCCGATAACGAGTAGGAAACTTAAAATTTTATTGATTTTTGATGTAAACTTTCAATATGGTATTTTATGATAAGAAAAACCCCTTATCATATGACTCTTTTTTTCCTAGCCTTAATGAATACATAGTACTTAGTACTATTTGTTTGTAGTAGTACAATTTTGTTGCTTATTACTAGACTTAGGAATAATTTTGATATAAGTTTTTTTGCATATTTTAGACTAAAATCATGCATAGTTATGTGCATAAACTTTATTTTTCTAAGTGGATATTTACCCAAGTCTACTTATTACTATTCCATTATATAGTTATTATAACATATTAATTTACAAAGCAATTGTATCCGCCACTGGAATTTCCTTTTCTCTTCCCTTACCCCTCGAGGCGCCCCATAAAACAAAAAATGAGTCACTGACTATTATTTCCGGCTTGAACTATAGAAGAAAAACTTTAAACGCTTCTCTGTTTTGAAAATGTCTGAAAATTGTTAAAACATCGATAAACGAAGGTTTTTTTTTCTCGACCAAAATCATCCTTCTTATATATGGAAAGTCTTAACGCATTAACTGCCGTCTCGGTCTATGAGACGGGGCTCTTAGTGTATTTGAGGCCAACTCAGACAGAGTATTTATATTTGCCGTGTGGGCCGACACAGTTTATAAGACCGAGTCACGTTTTCGGAAGCCTCACGCCAGCTACTCGGTCTGACACAGTTTTATCGATGTAAATAGACCGAAATGGCGTAGAAGTAGAAAGTCTGCAACATAGCTATTTATGGTGGGTGTATTAGCCGATGGTATTCATGGCCTCAGTGAAATCTCTTCTAGCTCATATGGCAGTCAATGTGTTAAGGATTATTAAACTCTTGGTTCGAATATATTTGTTGAATATTTCGATGTAGCTGCTAGTGGTGCTAGTTTAATAAAACAACGTCGCCTAATTGGTATTCCATCAATAAAAACACATCTGCATTAACTACACCGTTTATTGACTATACAACACAGAAGAAAAGCAACTAAGCTAAACTACAAATTAAATTTCGAAACTTGCACTTGATTATTAGCATACAAACAATTATTAACCCTACCTAGGACTACTTCAATTTGGTACTAAAACTTTAATGTATTAAAAAAAATTTAAATACAAAGGCTTAAATTTAAAATTGAGAAAACTATTGGGTATCAGTCATACAATTCGAATGTCAAATAATGTACTCTTTCAAACAAAAACAATTTCATGTAGAAGTTCAAAATCGAATCAGAATATTACAAGATGAAAAATATCTATTTTGCTTTGAATACGGATATATGAACGGTTTTTGTTAATTAAGTCATCATACAAATTGTAGACATTAGGAGCCTCAAAGTGACTAAACCAATGGATATCACTATTGCTATTAAAAAGTAAAAATATCCATGCCTTATTGTGGATTAACCAATTAACAGTAGTCATATATTTTATTGGAACGCTCTAGAGTCTATATTAAAAGAGTAAAATGCAGATTTTCTGCTTACTTCTTACTTTCCTCGACCTTTTTGCCTTCTTCGGCTTTTTCCGATGCTACACTTTCTTCCTCAGTAGCTTCACCGTTCTTTTCTTTTTCAGCGCTCTTAAACCTGAAAATGAAGAAGTTTTATTAATGCAAATCAATATCTGTATTTCCTTTACAAAGTATGTAAAAAGCATATATGTTAACAACCAGTGATGAAAATCTCAAAGAGCAGACAAAAATTTGATATTTCTTTAAATGAAGTGTAGTTACTGTCAATATAAAAGATAAAAAAATGTTAACAAAAAATATGTGCTAGATATATCTCTACCTGTCGTATCTCTCTCCATTGACTCTCTCCTCATCGTCATCATCCTCCCTACCATCGGTCTCCTCGAGCAACTCTCCCAAATCTTTGTCCACAGCATCCCACAATTTGTCATCTTCAGCCGATTTAGAAGCGTCAACCTCCTTGGATTCGTCGTCCTTAGATTCTTCTCCTTCTTTCACTTCAGACATTTCGACGTCTTCACCTATAGAAAAAAAGCTAATCTAAAAAAGCGGGTTCTGCATGCATTTCGATAATAGTATTCCTGTAAATAAAGAATTACCCAAAGAAAGAACCATTGCTCTCAGCAATAATCACACACCCACACATACTTGTTTTTTTTTTTATTAAATAGTAATGAATCATGACCTCAAAGTTGTAAAATCTATTAAACCACATTCACCCACCAGTTAAGTTTCTTTATTGTCAAACTGCAATTAAGCATGCTTTAAGATCAGTTTCTCTACCTCATTTGGTAACATTAATAAAATACCGCAACGGAACGTATTTATTTGGCTGACGAATTGTGGCATCATGAAATCAAAACTTAGGAAAATAACGACTGTTTTCAGGAAATTAAATACGCTTTAGAAGAATATATAAAAATCTATAACAATTACTTTTGGCTATTGTTACAGTTTGAATTAATACTGATAGCTTGTAGGCAAATATTACCAAGAATCATATGTTTACAAAATGTTCAGTATATCTCAGCCCCATACAGCTTTAGAACGTATATTATATTGCTCCTGTATGCATTCGAAATGATACAAATACATAATACGTTCTGTTAAGTATGACATGATTGATCAGTGAATGTGATGTTTCCCCTATTCCCAAGTTATGCAGCATGTTGTCAGCAAACTGGGAATCAACATTATCAAATGCGCCGAGTATAGTATTTTTCAAGCTTTGGTATTACATTATTGACTGTAATACAAGGGTATGTTCGAAATCCCATTATTAACTAACTATACCGGACTTGAATAATTTCTAGGTATAAAAAGATCTAAAATTTCCTCTATGGTAGGTAGGTATAAAGCTACACAATGAGAGTTTTTTTGGTGGTAGCAAAATAAAATTAATAATTACTATTAAAACATGTAAACCTGTTTATTACCAAAATTGTTTACCTCATAGCCTAACTACCTGTCATGTTTTCAAAAATTGAGGCACATAAGTGTCACATGAATAGTTCAGTTGCATTAATATATTAACAGTATGTGGCGTCACTGGCAAAGCGTTTATATTGTGTATGCTAGCGTTACGCTGAAGTAAACGCATTTATTACGAATTGTGAACGATGTGTATACTTGTTTAGTGCTATTGCCGCTAAAACATGTAGTTTAACTAAGAGAGAGAGAGAAGATTTGTTTCAAATCGGATCAGATTAAAGAAAAAACGTAAGAATGACGGGTCTCCAAATGTTTTGACGAAGGCAACAAACTTGATAAGAATATGCAACTTCTGTAGAAAACCAATACTTATACAAATATTTCAATATAAATTTATGAACCATCTCAAGAAAAAGGGTAGTATTATTTTACCTTCTTGTTTTACATCACCATCCTTCTTCTTGGTTTTTTCGGCAGTCTCTTTGCGCTGCAATTTTTCAGCTCTCTTTTTCAAATCTTCGTTTTCCTTGAACCTGATGTAACGCTGCATGTGGAAACGTTTTCTGCAGTGCCTGAAAGCAACAAAGAATGCTCATAAATACTCAGCAATAAAACGAAGCAAAACAACAAAATAAAACTAGATGTGCTTCAAGCCAGAAAGTCTCGTTTTCAGGCTGTTCAAAGAATGGTTTTGACTTTCTGATCTGAACTCTACAAAATGGTTGTGAACACCAAGCTAAAATGAGAATACAGAGAAAGAAAATGTTATTTTGGATAATATTATAATCTTCTAGTGATTTTCTGATATTCAGTATACGAATTTGAAATGGCTAGAGTTCTGCCATAAAATTACCTTTTGGCGAATTGTAAAATTTATCATATACCCATTATCATCAAACTAGTGGCCCCACTCCCCCAAGTATTTTCAGCCGGCCGCCGAAAATCCGCAGATTATTGGCAGCATGTGGAGCGTTTTAGTTTAATCAGACGTTCGTGTGTAGGCAGTGTCCAGAACAGAGTCGGATTTGTGAAAATCCTTAATTTTATTTGTATTTTAATATTTTATTTGGACTTCGGTGGAAAAATATACGAAGCAATGTAAAATATAAAGGCAAATAGATAAAATCTATAGTCGGATCAGCGAATAGTAGTAATAAAATTAAGTGAATGAGGCGACAAGACCGGAAAAATTGTCTACGTGTCACATTTTTTGTATTTGTTTTTTTTTTTTAAAGAAATAAGAGGATTTTGCTTGCTATTTCTTCAATATAAGTACATATATATATAACGATAATGGAAGGCTTTGTAAATATTAAATATATTTTGGTCCTGTGAAGGTCACAGGGCCAAAGTTGCCACTAATATTGATTTGGCCGAATACCAAATATTTGGTCATGCTCTAGACCGAAGCGTCGAATGTTCGGCAGCCGAATATTCGGCAGAAGAGCAGTTCGCGGTATTTTGCTCATAACGGCTTCCGACTATTACGTGACGAGGCAATATCGCAAAAGTGCCTAAGGCAATTGCGGAAAGATGGAATATTCCTCAGCTACTTATTCACGACAGTGGAACCAATATGTTAAAAGGTGTACGAGTTGCAGAATATGATTCACCCAAGTGTTTTGTTCATTCACTGCAACGTGTCGTCAAGTAATCGCTGAAGTGTCAGGCGGAGGTATCGGAGATGATCGCCACTGCGAGACGACTTGTATTTTAACCACTCTGGTATAGTAGAACAAAAGCTGAAAACCATTTGACAAGAACTTAAGTGGCTAAATCACCACCTAGTGTAAGAAGTTAGCACACGCGTATTATTTAATGAAGCGATTAGTAGAACAAAAACGAGCCGTCTCTTTGTTCTCAACAGAAACAGGTCAAGGATTTTTGAACAATTTGACACCGTCACAGTGGGAGTTAATGAAGCAATGTATCAAACTCCTCAAACCGTTCGAAGTGATCACTATCATAACCAACCAAGATATTTCCTGCATCTCTGAAATGATTCCACATGTTGTCACTTGTTGAAATACATGGAAAAGAAAGAAATTGCAGATCGAACACCAAATTTGTTAAGAATGAGATGTTCACTTAAAGTTGAGCTTGAAAAACGGTTTCACTTGCATGAGAACGACAAATATCTAATTGCCACGTTTCTTAACACGCGTTTCAAAACTAATTTCCTGGGATTAGCTCAAGTGGAAAGCGCAAAAAGATAAAATTTCTTAGAAGCTCTGAAAATGAGTTGTGATAAATGTAGTAGCTCCGATGATAATTCTTCTCCACCTTGTAAGAAAAAAAATACTAATGAAAATTATACAAATCCAAACATCGAAATACGCGACAGTTTCTGGAACTGTTTTGAGAAAATCGCTATGGACAATAACCAAAGTTAAGTTATGAGGAAAAGTGCTTTAGCAAATGAAATTGATATTTATTTGAAAACCACTCGCCTAGATCGGACCCTTACAAATGGTGGGCAGTGAACTCAAAAGAGTAACCAAATCTGACAAAATTCGCTAAGATTTATCTATCATCTCCTGGCAGTAATGCATATAGTGAGAGGCTATTTTCAAAAGCAGGCATCATCTATGAGGAAAAGCGCAGTCATTTGCTCCCAACAAATGCTACAAAATTGTGTTTATTCATCATAACTTACCACTGATAGATTTTAAGTGTTAAGTGTGTTGTAATTTCTTAATGAAATAGATACATTTTTTTAGTCATTTTGTGCGATTTTTTTCATCAATAAGTATTCGGCCGACGAATATACATTATTCGGCCGAACACCGAATACAAAAAAAATGGCCGAATACTCACCGAATATTCGTGGCATCTCTTCTGTGAACGTATTGTCTGTCAGTGACGCATGCTTTTATATTTTACGTTTAAAGAAAGCGCAAGCGTAATTCTGGGCATTTACGGTTTCCCTTACCATAGTATAGTCCTACATGTGTCATTGACAGACAATTTCACTCACATTTATCTAACCAATAAATATTCTCGCTTCCCTAGCAACCGTCCTAGGTAACGGGGTGTTTTTCGATAAGACGCGGTGAAGAGACCAAATCGAAGATACCAAAACGAAGAGACCCCTCGTTTTTGGAGTATTACTTAACAATAGATACATTTCAAATTCATAAAATTTAACACATATACCTAACTTGTATTAGAATTAAAAAATGCAATTCAACAAATAAATAATTAAAATTAAGACTATTACCATTATTTTATTAGCTTTAGCTATTTAAATTCAATATAATTTTCTAAAGCGAAACGCAAACACGTCTCATCAAGTAGACTGGATCATACAAAGAAATCCCGTTGCTATGGCAACGAGTAGGTATGACGGAACTTCTAGATTATCCGCCATTTTAAAACGTGCATTGGGCGTATTCAGAAAATAGAAATGATGTTATCGCTACGTAATCGATCACGTGACGACGAGCAATTTCGACGAGATCTTCTGAATGCATTTTTATTTCAATTTGTCTTTTGTTGACATACTTGACATTGTTGACTCGGCTCTGGGAAACAAATCACTAATCGCCATTACTAATGGTATTTTTGAAGCGATGGAAAAATGGCGTCTGATTGGTCATCGTTCGATCATTCATCGCACAATTTCAGCGCGTTCAGGATACGATTTGTCATCGATCACTAATCGATGTGCTCTTCTGAATGCGCCCATTTAGTTTGTGAATTCAAAAAGAAATAATTATTATTGTTATACAGGGTGTTTCGGGTGGAAAGGAAAATATTGTAAGGGCATGTTCCGGAAGTCGAAATAAGCAAAAAAGCTTATATAAACATGTGTCCGGAAATGCGTCCTTTCCTAGTTACAGAGTAGCAAAAAATTATAAAAAAATCGAATTTTCTTAAATATATTGAAAATGATTCAGGATAATACATTGAGACTTGGCGTTGTCTAAACTGGGATAAAAAGACGCCTTTTTGACTAAAGTACTTATTTGAATTTCGTCAGGGGCGGACGTGACATCCAAAAATTAGTTATTTTTAGCGAAAAAGAAATGTACGCCACTGTTTGTCACCTAAATGTGTGTTCACATAATTGTATTGTCAATTGTTAAGAAAAAATGTCCTTTGAGTTTTTCTGCTAAAACAGATCGTTTTCCACTAATAAGCAAAATATCGTTTATCTACATTTGCAATAAAGTAATAAAATTAAGTGATAATTTTTTTTTCGCTAAATATAATTAATTTTGGGGTGTCACCACGACATTAAATAAATAGTTTAGTCAAAAAGACGTCTTTTTATATCAGGTTAGATAACATCAAAGCTCACGTGCATACGTGATAGAAGTGAATACTTCTTTCGCAGTATCAACTTATTTTACTTATTTGAGCTGGTTCCGATGCGTTATAATCAATTTTAATAGATTTGGTTAGTCATCTAATCAATTTTCGGATAGTTTCACTTAGTCTCAACTTATTTTACTTATTTGAGCGGGTTAAGATACGTTATAATCGAGTTTAATAGATTTGGTTAGTTTTGGTTAATTGTCAAATCAAGTTTCGGTTAGTTTCAGTTAGTATCAACTTATTTTAGTCATTTGAACCAGTTACGATACGATATAATCAATTTGATTAGATTTGGTTAGTTTGGGTTAGTCGTCGGATCAACTTTCGGTTAGTTTCACTTAGTTTTAACTTATTTTAGTCATTTGAACCGGTTCCGATACGTTATAATCAATTTTAATAGATTTGGTTAGTTTGGGCTAGTCGTTGAACCAACTTTCGGTTAGTTTCAGTTAGTCTCAACTTATTGTAATCATTTGAACCGGTGCCGATACAGTATAATCAATTATGATAGATTTGGTTAGTTTGGGTTAGACGTCCAATCAACGATACGAAAATTCTGTAACGCGAAGCGAAAACATAAACCATGTCGTGACGTGGCCTTGAAAAATCACTCCCATGAAACCAAAGAAGTATAGTACAAATGAGGTTCCGAAGTATTATATTATTATATTGTTTTAAACAAATTTTAGGTAATTCCACTATTATTGCTATCTTTGACCACTATTATTGCTATCTTTGAAACGATCAAAGCGGCAAAGTTGATTAAATTAGAAAAAAGTTGCCATTATTGATGCCTTTTCAAGATCGATTTACAGTGTTGTTAAATTCTTGTTAGATTCTGAGATAGCAACAGTGGTATCACCTAAAAATGACACCCTGTATTGCATTTTTTTTCTTGAAATTTCCTCCTATGAAAAACGTTTTTACAATTTTGCTCAGTTTCACTCGACTCTTCACCCGGCCGGGCGGCAGTCAGTAGGTCTTTCTGTACATGTCCATAGAATGTTCTGAATACGTCTCTGGTAAACGCCTGACTAGAGGAAGCCAGACTTTGCTATGCGAATCGATCAGACACTTACGCAGCGCATTACTCATTTACATTTATCACGTGATATAAAAGAATGTGACTGAATTACATCAAAAGATTTATCACTGAGTGAACTTGCTAGTTTGTTTATACTATGCTATTATGTACTGATCTGTGATACACTCAACTGCATAGAATCTTGAGTTGTAGAGATTATTCATTTTTCTGCAATTATTTCAGAAGAAATTATGACAAATTAATAGGTCTAACGTTTAGCATGAGGGAAAATTACTCGCCCCGATTCACATATTTTGATACATTATCAGGTATGACTAGTGAATCGGAATATTTCCACTGAAAGGAAAATGTTTGAAATTTCCAAAGGCCTAACTGAAAATATTGCTTTCTAAAGTAAATATTCTTAAAACTAACTGAGAAAAACCGACCATAGCATTATTTGTTAAGAGAATGGTTTCTTTTTAACAAATTTATATTATGAAAAGGTTCTTCTTATTCTTATCAGCTAGTTTTAAACAAAGATGGCAAACCCAATACATTCCCAAAACCATTAACGAAGGGAACGGAATATCTGATAAATGAACCATATACAAGGAAGGTGAATCATTTAAAAAAAAAAAAACACAAAAGTTGATGTTTATTAACAGCTTCATAATGCTCATTTATTCGTCTGATAAAAAATGTGTTGCTTAAGCGAAATTTTGTTTCTTAAACACCCCTTTTCCACAGGTCTGGTTGCTTTTTTGCAAGCAATAATCATATAACTTGTAAGGAACTAAATTATCCTTTATAACGATTTATTGCCATCTTCTATCAAAATGTAGTTCGCGCCTTTCACGTAATAAGTGGAATTTAGGTAATTTTGGGATGTTTTCAAATTTACAATCCAATTCTCATAGGCAAAATATTGTAAATTTCTTATTTATAGTTTTCGTATTACCGCAGTTTATGTCTAAAATGTTCAAAAACTTTCACTTACCCAGCCAAAATATCCGGATACTCGTTATCCGTTCCTCTGGGTAAAAACATTCTACACAGATCGCAATAGTAAGCCTCAATTCTCTTGATTTGCTCAATACCGACACTAACTTTCTTCTTCTTTTCCTCCCTCTCTTGTTCTTCTGCAGAGGCTATAAATTTAAAAAGAAAAAAAAAAATAAGTTTCATTATAGCTAAAAATAATATAATATAATAAATAACTGAGAATACCAAGAGTTACGTCACATTAAAACTTTTTTCCTTAGGTATGAGCCAAATTTTCGCGAATAAGACGCGATAAGCAGCTTACAGCGGTGCATTTTTGCAAACAAGTCATGACGTTACGCTTAAAGACGCTTTAAGCGGAATCTCGCGGCCTCAGGAGGACGCCAGAAAATTTGTCAGCGATCGAAAGTGGGGAGATGACACAAATGACCGTTTAATTAATTGTTTATGTTTATTTTCGGCGATTTAGGCTACGGAAATCCCATATTTACACTGGTAAACATTTTTAATGCTGTTGTGAGTGTAAAATGTTTCTTTGCATATTCGAAAAAGCAAAAAGAAGTCCTCATTTAAGTATTTATTGATCCATTCTTCACAACATAAATTCGATAAAAATTCCCCTATGGTTTTTTGCAATAAACGCTCAGGCACGTCAATTAGTATTTTTGATTCCGCATCTTGCCACATAAAATGTAAGTATATAGAGTGTCCCAAAAAACATGGCAGCAAAAAAAATGTTTTGTTTTTAATGGAACATATTATTAATTGCATATTTGGATTGTGCGAAGAATTCTACATATTTCATGTATAATATCCTATGCCTATCTCCAACTGTTTTTGAAATATTGACAGTTGAAAATCGACAATTTACCAAGTTTGACAGCCTATAAAATCTAAACGGCTAAAGATAGAGCGAAATGTTTTACACTTTGCATCTCATTTTTTCATAAGCTATCGTTTGACTTTGACACTAACTCTAGATTTAACCAGAGGTTAAATTTAACGGGAATTTCTCAATATCTGGTTAAATATAAAGTTAGTGTCAAATGGTAGCTTATAAAAACCCAAGATGGAAAAGTGCTAACCATTATGCTCTATCTTCAGCTCTTTACATATTACAGGCTGTCAAACTTGGTAAATGGTCGATTTTCAACTGTCAGTATGTCAAAAACAGTTGGAGATAGGTATAGAACATTGTTCATGAAATATGTCTAGAATTCTTGGCATAATCCAAATTATGCAATAATATACAGGGTTCCATTAAAAAAAAATTTTGTTGCCATGCTTTTTTGAGACACTTGATATATTTACATTTTATGTCACAAAATGCGCAATCAAAAATACTAATTGACGTGTCTGGGCGTTTTTTGCAAAAAAGCGTAGGTGGATTTTTATCGAATTTATCCGTTCTTTTACAGACACTGTATACTCTTGCAAAAAAGCGTAGGTGAATTTTTATCGAATTTATCCGTTCTTTTACAGACACTGTATACTCCGACAATACCTTAAAAATTTGTTTTGTTTCGTGCAAATATATTTAAATTTTAACGAGAATTTGAATATTAAAATGAAACCTTTGCAAAATTGTCTTTTTAGCATGCAAATAGTGTCTATTGTTTTGACATCTCACTTGCAAAACTCGCTCTTTGCTCTGCCGCCAATCAAATTATTCGCTCGTTGCCCACGTGCTTAACCACACTTTCAGTAGACTGGATTTAAACGACGAATTTCTTGCGAATTGTGAAATTTTTTTTATTATTTTTAATCATAATAGAGGTAGAAGGTGAAAATATAGTGCATATTAAACCTAGTCCACACGGAAAAGGACGCAAAAAACTTCTTCAGTCAGAAAAACATAAAAGGAACGTTGAAAAACTTGTAAGGTATGTTCCATAAAATTATTTGCCTTATTTTTTTTTTTAATTTATAAGTATGTAATTGTTTTAAAGTTTAATTTTTTTTTTTTTCGGATTTTATACCGGTTAGGTGCGCATTTTTTTAAATCTCTTGAGTTTTCGTTGTTGCAGAAATGCACCAAAACCACTGCCTTTCCCACTTGCGCACACCTGGGTTGCCTTATTATTGTACCAAACTCACAATGAAGCATCTTAAAGACTTTCATGCCTACTTGTATAAGTCAAAAGATAAAATTAAACAGGACTCTTTGATATTGACTTTCTGTACAGGACAAAAACCGAAAAGAGGGAATCTAATCATGCTGCATTGTCGATAAAATACCACGTACGTTTAATTGAGGGTGAAATGATTAGAGTATGCGCCAAAACATTCCTCCGAGTTACAAATTTAAGTAAGGAACGTATTCCAAAGGGTTGTGAGAAATTTTGTTGTCACTGGGGAGCCACCCAGGCAACGCAGGGGTGGCAATAGAGTGGGTCCAAAAAACGACGAAAAAAGAAACTCCATCAAGAAATTTATAGAATCTCTTGCTTGTACCGAGTCTCATTACGGTAGAAGCAAGACAAGCGTGAGGATTTATTTGCCATGTGACTTAAATCTTAAGAAACTTTTCGTCCTTTATTTTCGGAAAGTGCCTCAGAATATGCACGTGAAGCTTAGTTATTTCCGAAAATACGTAAGTAGTAATTACAACATTGCCTTTGGAACCCCGATGACTGATTGTTGCTCCACTTGCTTGAGGATAAAGGTGCAGTTGAAAATAGCAACTTCTTTAGATATTCGCCAAAACTTCCAGACCGAGCTCCGGATTCACAATGCAAAAGCAAAGGCTTTTTTTCAACTCCACAAGAATAAAACACCTAACACAGCTTACTTTTCATTCGATTGCCAAAAAAATTTGGCGCTGCCAGCAGATAAACTATAATAATTTTACAATTGTCGCTGGAACCTCCAAAGATAAATGAAAGCCAAGGGAATGTGTTTTCTTACTTGTGGACCGAAATCGACTTCCAAAAAGATTCTAATACTATAGCATCGGCTTTGCATCATGCTCTACAAAAATTTGATTTTGATCCAAGTATAACAACAGTACGTTTGTTTGCTGATGGTTGTGGTGTGGTGGACAAAATAAAAATCAAAACACGATGGGATGCCCTTCATGGCTTCTTGAAGAGTCGCCGCAACATATTAAAAAAAGTTGAGTGGATTTTTCTCATTGTCGGTCACTCCTTTATTCCGTCTGACCGTATCTTCGGCCTAATAGAAAGGGACATACAAAAATGCCTGTTATTGTGAAAATAAACTGCTATGATAAATCGGTATTTATTGGGATGTGTATGATTGGAGAACACAAACAAAACTAATTATTAAATTGCCTGGTTCATGGCATTTTAAATTTAATAAGGCAAAGCGGTTTATCTTTTACAAAAAAGAACACAATGTGTAATCCAAGGTGAACCCAATTACCACGTTGACGTCGGAAAAAGCCAAGTGTTTGTAAGAAAAAATGTTTGTCTTTCTTCAATGGCTCCTAGGAAATTACCACTCGGGAAAACACTGAAAGGGGATAAAAGGACTATTAATGGTTTCCTTGCAAAACATTATGGAGAAAATTGGACCACCCTTCCAGAACTAGATTTTTACAAAGAGCACTTGCAGAAAGGTTCTTCCTCAGTAGAAGAAACCGTTGATGGTTTGCAAAGCTGCCAAAATGCCGAGGATGACTCCTGTTTTGTTTAAGTTCCCAAGAGTTTCCATTCCTTTTTTAATGTCTATAAGTACTTACTTACATAATCTTTTGTATTAATAAAAATAGAACAATTATTTTCTCCTCAATAAATCCCTTGCCTTCGTTATTAAACTTTTTGTAAAATTAGATTTATTTTCAAAACTGGCTATATGCAATAAACATTTTTTATTTTCTAAAAATATGTAACTCTTTTAGGATGCAAACTTCTACTTTCCACTCCTATAAACCTTAAGCAACAATAAGATTTTTTTTTTGAATGCGAAAAAAGCAGTATATTAACGTTGGTAGTTTTTTTTTTTGATTTCCCAAAAAAAATGCATTCCAGCAAATAGGAAGTTTTGCAAATAATGGACTAATATTTAGAAATAATCTGCTGGGCTGGTACACAATATCGTTTTGTTTAAACGTGCAACAATCTAATATAAATATTTTTCTTCAAACGTCAGTAAATCCGTCATTACTCGACTGTGTAGGCGTCAGTGAAGTTTCGTTTTTCCTCCGCCGGAGCTTTACTTTTCACTTTTCCGCCGGCGGAGGTAAAAGTGTTATCATAGCAACATAGATACAATACAAACAAACATCAAAATAAGCGTCAACAACTCAAGAGTTATTAAACTAAAATTTGTATTTATCACTCAATGTGTGACTGCATTTCTAAAAATCACTAATTTAGGCACAAATTGGTTATTATTTAATCGAACTTACTCAATAACGGCTTATCAATACGGAATTAAAACGCAATCGAAGACGCAATTTTAAAAATATAATTATTGTTGACAGTGTCCACTGACAGCTTTATGTTACATTACTATAGCAACAACCTGAGCCTATTCACCGACACTGCACCGGTCTAAGCCGCCTTGCGAACCCACTTATCTTTAATAATAATAATTATTACTATTAAAAAGAGACTTTTTGCGTTAATTTGTCGACATTTGAAGAAAAAACAGCATATTTTATTTGGAGGAAAAGTTACTTTTCATGGCTTGCTCTCTATTACTTAAACACGAGCGCGCCATGAAAAGTATTACTTTTCCTCCATATAAAATAATATACTATTCCCTATTATTTTTTCACTTGTTTTAAATAATAAATAACGGTCATTGCCGCAATTATTAAAAAACAAGATCAAAATTTAGGTTATGCGAAATGTTACCAAGTCATGCTTGTAAAACATTCATTTTTGCGAGCAAATAAGTAATTACGTCAGGCTTTAAGCTGCTTAAAGACATCTTTGAAGACGTGATCTCGCGAAAATATGCCTTTGAAAAAGATAATGGTCTTTAATTGATAGATAATGTTTAAGTTTTATTTACCATACGTGTATATGTACAAAACGGTCACTAACCCAAAGTAGCTGAATTAATATTTTACAAGAGCAACTGACACTAATAAGCCATGCTGACACATCTAGCTTCTTCATTTGAAGGCATACAATGCAAATATATTAGTCTAATACATTGGAAATTTTAGCGTTGCTGGAATTTTTCTGACCACTGGAACTAAACAGTGATTGACTAACATGATCATCGCAATGGTAGAGGAGGACTAATTTTTGAAGCAATACCTAATTTTAAAACAAAATTGTGCTATATAAAAGCACAATCTAGGATGTGTGTTAAATTTAAAATAAGGTTCAAGGACCTGCTGGTATTTTATATCATTGTAAAATGGTCTGTGCTTTTCAAAAATGTTTGGGTGCCAGACGTTAAATAAATCTGCAACAATTTAGCTCTTTCAGCTCATATAAAAAAATCCTAGTGAAAAAAGCACAAGACATCATCACAAGAATAATAAATAACCAGAAGCCAATCTTTCCTCGTTGCTACGCATTGGCTGCCGTGACCTTGCACTGGTCGATCCGCCGAAATTCCGCCCAAACTCGCCAGTGTCGGCGCTCATAGTCGGATAACAAGCGATGCATGTCTAAGATGCACCCTCTATTACACTCGCGAACAACCACCTACAAAAATCGATTTTTATGTAAATGGACCTGGCGCATCCGATTTTGGAGTTCGCCAGGCAATCCACAATTGCGAAACTGGTCAAAATTGGCAATTTCTGAAAAATCTCAAATTTTATGTGATATTTTTAGTTTCTGCTTATCACCTTATCTCCCTTACTTTAAGTCTGATTGAATTAAAATTTTTAGGAGACTCATTTTGGACATTTGTTATCATGAGTGACATGAGACAAAGGCAAAATAAAGTGCGTGTCACCAGTTTTATTTCTTTTTAAAGTTGGTGGCACGAAATTTCTTAAAAATGCAGCAACAAATACTCGATCGAGAAAACTTTTTTGCTTTTACAGATAGATGTATATAGTAAGCGACAAAGTTGTAGCCAAAGAACCGAAAAAACTTTTTTATTTCGGTGATTTTTTGATAACTAATTTAGTTTTCAAGAAAACGATGCTGCAATAAAACACTTCGACGGCCGCGTCGCGACAGTTAGCTAAGTTGGCTTGTACTGTACTGTAGTAGCGTGCCGTATCCGTTGAGCGTTGGTTTTATGTTTCTGTCTCTCTTTGGACTCGCCATTAGCGAAATAAAAAAGCGAGAGAGACAGCGATAAGACCTGAACAAAATAACCGATTCGACCGGTCGCGTGAACGAAATATTTTTAAATGTTAGTATGGATGCGTTTGATTTGACGGTCGGAGCACTCCTAGTATTATTATCTCTGTCGCTCTCGCTCTTTTTTCGGTAAAGGCGAGTCCAAAGAGAGACAGAAACATTGAGCAAGTACGTTATAGACATCGGTCGTAATATTTGCTAAGCATAATGTATATAGTATTTATTTGTTTTAATTGAAATATAATAAGAACTAGTACCAGGTATTTTTCTTTTATTTTATCCATAAGAAATAACAGGATTGCCAGTAACATAACTAATAAGAATCCGGACCCTACAGCAAAATCTCAAGGAATCCATTATCTAAAATGGTAACACAAGTTAAAAACACTTTGAAGAAATGTAGCAACCTTATTTCTGATCAAATTAAATATAAATTATCTGTGAGTAATCCTACTATGCCGAGACTATATTGTCTTCCCAAGATTCATAAACCTGGGAAGGCAATGCGTCCCATAGTCTCGGCAATAGGATCGCCAACTTATAATATATCCAAGTGGCTAGCAAACCAGTTTGAAAATTTACCTATAAAACAACAGAATTCAGGAGTACTAAATTCCTTAGATTTCATAAACAAAATTAAAGATACGATTCTTAATGAAGGTGAAATTTTAATCTCGTTTGATGTTAGCTCATTGTTCCCTAGTGTACCAATCCCACAGACCTTGCAATACCTTGGAGAATTACTTGAGATGAATAGTTTTGATAATGAAATCAAACAAGAATATTTAACTTTAACCAACCTTTGCATGGATCAAAATTATTTTCAATATAAAAATGACTATTACCAACAACTTGAAGGCACGGCAATGGGCAACTGTTTATCACCGTTTTTAGCTAATCTTTTCATGAGTAAATTTGAAAATGAAATAAGCCAAGAATTCGAATATTTTCCAAGGGTATGGTACAGGTATGTGGATGACATTTTCGCGATATTCGACACAAAAACCGCTAATATTGAAGATTTTGTAACAAAACTAAACAACCGTTTCCCCACCATCAAATTTACTTATGAAGTCGAGAACAATGGCCAACTATCTTTCTTGGATACTTTAGTGATTAGGAACGATAATAACACCTTAGAATTTGATATTTACAGAAAAAATACTGCCACTAACTGAAATATTCCTAATGATTCCTTCCACTGCGACCAACATAAAATGGCCAGCTTTCATTTTTTAGTACACCGTATGGTTAACTTTCCTCTTAGCAGAGAAAGATTTAATAAGGAAAAGGAAACAATTAGGAATATAGCGGAAGTTAATGGTTTCAATACTAACTTAATAAATAGACTAATTAATAGGCATTTGTTTAGAAAGACCATTCGTGATTCCACTTCTTTTGTTAATCAAGATGACAATACAAAATATGTTTCGATACCGTATAATCCTCAGTATACTAGAGGACTCCAAAAAGTTTTTAAGGAAGTAGGTTTAAAATTGGTATACCAGACTCAGTTCAATATTAAGAAACTATTAGGTGGTCCAAAGGACAAAATTGAAATGTTAGAAAGAAGTGGAATATATGAAATTGGATGTATGGATTGTAACCAAAAATATGTTGGGCAAACTAGACGATCTATACAGACGAGATTCAAAGAACATATAGCTCATTTAAAGTATGGTAGAACAGAAAAATCAAGTGTTGCCGAGCATGCTTTTGATAATAATCATAGAATAACAATAAAAAATTTAAAATTAATTCATAATATAACTGATAGGAGATTATTAGACGCATATGAAAGTATGGAAATTATTAAATGTAAGAATAGTTTAAATAGAGATAGAGGGCCTATTCCGTATAGTCCATTGTATTGGTTAATCCAGCGTGACTAGTGGGATTCCAGGATTGGTTCATTTTAGTTCCGCTTGATTGAGCAAACAGTAGTATAAAAGGGAGTTAGGTAGATTTTAATTTTAGTCTTAATCATCTCCTGATGATGCTAACATGGTTAGCGAAACGCGCGTCGAGTGCAAAAAATCTGTTTCGGTATTGTGGATAAAGCTCTGTTTTAGTATGTTAATTAAAAAAATAATATCTGAAAGAAATAGATGCAAAAAATGATATTGTAATAGGTATAAAATATATAGGTAATATAAAAAACAAGAAGGAAAGTTTCTTTTAACAAAATAAACATTAAATTAAAGTGTATCCTTATTAAGAAAAAGTGAAACAAGTAAACTCATATTTTTTAATCTATTTTTATTAAATTGAAGTTTAGAATTACAAGTTGAGATACCTTATTAGCACTAAATCTAGAGGGTTTTTCAGATACTTAGATCAGATGAAAAATCATTAATTTATTATATTGGTAAACAGAATTCAGAATTATTAAATATATACATTGAAAACGTTTTAAAATAGTTTAGCGTTTATAATAATAAACTGAAAATATATCTTAGATAGAAAATGACTCCGAAAATGCTAAAATACAAATTAAATAGTAGGTATGTATATGTATAACCATTGTTTAATGGTATAACCAATACCAATACGGAACAGTCAGTATCAGCACGGAGCGGTAAGATTACGCAAGTATTATACAAGATAGAAAAAAAGATACGAATCTTTGGTATGAATAATTTGTACATTTTATTCGAATGGTACGAATCACTAAAATGAGTCGAATCGCTTATGACTACTCTATGGACAAGTTGCAGAGCATTTTTTTTTAATTTGTACGGCCGGCCAAATTTTATGGGAAATATGGACGAATTACGAGCGCATATATTTCCAAATTGTAAAACTGACATTAGGTGAGTAACATTAATTTCTATGTTTGTCTGCGTCATTTTATTTTTTTAAAGTACCTAATTATATTAAATTTGAAACCTCTTTAAAACTGAAGTGCATTATTAACTATAATCATTGGTATTTCATTTTAGAGAGTTGCCTCCATCAAAGATGCATTTTCATGCACGTGAAAAGGGCGTTTTTGCAATGCTCAATCTGTAAAAGCGCTAGTAAAATTCAATCTCAAGTTCCAAAACCTACAGATTTTGGCTGCTACATCGAAAACAATGCTCTCGTACCAAAGATACTAAAAGAAGCAAAGCCAAGCTTTTTGGGAATTACAGCCAACTGCAGGTGCAAGTTATTTACTTATACAAATAAATGAAAATGTTTTAAAGCGAATGTGCCTTGCAACATTAGTTGTTTATGCCAAGGGAAATGTGGAGCTCAATAGTAGCAGATAAGTAAAATGCAAAGTATCATCATCACTTTTTACAAATGTGTTAACTATCTCTTAACTATTGTTGCTTAACTTTACGAGTCGAAGTTAAATGTAGAAATAAAATGAATATGTTGAAAAACACTGGGCATAAATAACAAAGTGAACGATATTTTAAATCGAATCGATTTAAATCACAAAAAAATCGCCTTTATCAAAATTTAATACTTTATTTTTTATATTTTTCTCATTTCTCAAAATTAAAATTTACGGAATAAACTTCGAAATAAACGTTACGATTATTAAATAGGTTATTATTAGTACAATACAGATCTTGGCGCTCTCAAGCTACACATGGCGTTACTGATGCTTGTGCAGTGCCTGTGCGGCCGCAGTCGGTATAGTTTTTTTCGATATTGTGGCACCGTTATGTTAAAAACTAAACCACTTATCAAAAAAACACCAAAATAAAAAAGTTTCTTCAGTTCTGTCGGTTTGTCGCTTACTATATATATTTATCTCCAAAACAAAAAAAAAGTTTTCGAGATCGAGTATTTGTTGCTGCATTTTTAACAAATTTCGTGTCAACAACTTTAAAAAAAAATAATGCTAGTGTCACGTACGTTTTTTTGCATTTCTCTCATGTCAGTCATGATAACAAATGTCCAAATTGCCGATTTTTACCAGTTTCGCAATTCCGAATTGTCTGGCGAACTCTAAAATCGTAACCGCTAGGTTGATTTACATAAAAATCGATTTTTTAGGCGGTTCTTTGCGGGTGTTATAGAGGTTCCTTAAAATGCATGGTACAGATCCCTCGTTCTCAGACTATCAGCTGTAGTAAATAAAATAGCTGTTGGAAATACGCGGTTATACCTGAGAGGAAAAAACTTAAAAGGATAGGCGTCAATAAGAGCAGAGCTCTTTCACACGAGGATTCTGTATGCGGTTCCGATACATTATAATCAATTTTAAAAGATTTGGTTAATTTTGGTTAGTCGTCTAATCAACTTTCGGTTAGTTTCACTTAGTTTCAACTTATTTTAGTCATTTGAACCGGTTCCGATACGTTATAATAAATTTTAATAGATTTGGTTAGTTCGGGTTAGTCGTCCATTCACTTTCGGTTAGTTTCACTTAGTCCCAACTTATTTTACTTATTTAAGCCGATTCCGAAACGTTATAATCAATTTTAATAATTTTTGTTAGTTCGGGTTAGTCGTCCAATCAACTTTCGGTTAGTTTCACTTAGTCTCAACTCATTTTTTTTATTTGAGCCAGTTGCGATAAGTTATAATCAATTTTAATAGATTTGGTTAGTTCGGGTTAGGTAGTCGTCCAATCAACTTTCGGTTAGTTTCACTTAGTCTTAACTTATTTTACTTATTTGAACCAGTTGCGATACGTTATAATCAATTTTAATATACTTGGCTAGTTTGGGTTAGTCGTCCAATCAAATTTCGGTTAGTTTCACTTATTCTCAACTAAAGTTCAGTACTGTATAAACAATGGTTCAGCCACGGCACATTATGTGCCGTGGTGCAGCTACTATTTTCTTAATAAGATGGATAATATTAAATCAGTCAAAATGCAGTAAGCACGCTCATGAAATTCTAGCTGTGACGTGAACTGAAGGTCACCAAGCGCTTTTAGACAATATACACGGTGACAGTTGAGAGTTTGGATTCTGGTTATTTATTATTCTTGTGACATCATTAGGGAAGTAGGAGCAAAAATTATTTCTCGAAAATTTTATTGTTAAGATATTAACAAATAAAATTATTTCTGTGACATATCTGCACTCATTAGGAAAACGGCAATGAGACTCCAGGATTTGGAGATTCCTTTATGTAATGTGCCTGGTAACTTTCGGCGAATCTTCTTGATAACCATATAAACACTATTTTAGTGAAACATTATTTCTGAATAAAAACAA
Source organism: Pissodes strobi (assembly GCA_016904865.1). Lineage (NCBI taxonomy): Eukaryota > Metazoa > Arthropoda > Insecta > Coleoptera > Curculionidae > Pissodes > Pissodes strobi. The sequence continues at coordinate 48,240 of MU184985.1, read as the reverse complement.
CATAACATTAGACATTCAAAAAAAAAAGTAATTTCTTAAAGAGAGAGGCCCTTCATATCTCAAATGCACATAGAGCTGAATCTAGTAGTGGCTTATTTTAGTTGAAAAGGTATCTGCCGAAAAGAAGGCAGTTCAATACTAGTTGATATAGTCAACAAATACTCAAAACACGATTGTAAATATAAACCACGCAGCATGCTGTTCTCATAATCATTTCTTGCTTCATGATATCTAAAATAATATTAGTTGAAGTTTGAGTTCTTGCTATAGTCGTTCTAGATTTCTTTTAATGATTTAATTTCATTTTCGAAGCTTTTCGCCATGACGCAATATGCGAAAGGGGAACATTTCATTAAATAACTAAATATTAACTGTAAACGTCTAACAAGTCAATAACATGAAGGAATACTATTGAGGTTCTCCTCCTCCCCTCCCTTGATCTAGTGACAAGGGAAAGGCGAAGTTGCAACTCGAAGAATGAAATATTCCAAACGTAACCTGAGATTGGGCACCAAGCACCAGAGTAAAATCGCACTATGGGAGGAACACCATAAGCGAAGTCACAAACGAATCGATAATTTTATGAAATGTCATGAGAGTTTATGACATTTTATGATAAATGAGAATGTGGTTCTTCACAATCTTTGTATGGGATATTTAAGAATTATATATAAAACATTGTGCAAGAAATGAACACTGATAAAAAGATTAGCAACTTTGCAGCTAGGAGATATTATTCTACACAGTGTAATTTAAAAACTGGATCGAGCGACATAATAAAAGGAAAATTAAGATCAATATACACTAGTAGTATACACATAGTAGAATACATGTGTCAATACATCAGTATAGCTTATAGTTTAATATAAATAATAAAAAAGAAAAAAGTTATTTTACCTGTAGTCTCATCACCCACTTCTCCAACAGAGTCGATGGTGGTGAACTCGTCTAGATTATCCTCTTCACCTTCTCCAGCAGGTTGTCCCCTTTGCTTGCGCTGAAAATTAAAATTAAAAAAATATTGATATTGAAAACGCTAACAGTAGTTGCCCGATTTGGATGTGACAATACATTTTGGTTGTCTGTGTATGCCTTTAAAATCCATATTGAAGGTGGCGTTACAAAATCAGGTAAGTTTATTGTGAGACACTTACCTTAATATGATCTATGGTACACAAGTGATGCTCATACACCATGGGACTTTTGAATGTATGCTTGCACACCTTGCAAGTGGGCATTAAGAACTTCTTCATGTTCTTATGGGCGGCAGTGGCTTGATGCACCGCCCGTTCTTGCTTGTAATTCAGTTTACACAATGGGCAGAATACAGTATGATCGGTTATTCCTTCACCGCTTTTTTCCAATTCATTTTGGGAGTTGCGCTGAGCTTGACGCATTTGAGCTACAATGTTTATGAAGTATTGAGATCACTAGATCCATTACTATTACACTTACAGTAAAAAATGCAAACTATGTACTCCGTATACTAGAACCAGATAACACACATTTATATACAACTCAAAATGATCAATTTATTCTGTCAGGTATATTTGCGGTATTCCTTAAGCTTATTGCCATTTTAATTTCAATTGGTTTACCTTTTAGATGTATTAATATAATGTTTTAAGATACCTTTTTAATTAACCTTTCTTTAGTTGCAATATAAGTCAAATGGTAATTACATTTTAAAAATGTTCATTAGGGGATGGAGTTATTTTTTCTTATACATATTAGGGATGGATGCCATTTGGGTTGAACCTAACGAAAAAAAATACAGTTCAATAAGAAAATACCTTGAGGGTTCACAAATCCTTGAATATTTAAATCTGATTTGTATGGCGAAGCTAAAGATCTTTACCACAGTTCCTAAAACAGAAGTCCAAGACCACCCGGCGCGGCGATTGGAGTATATTTTAAAGCTGGTAATTTATGTGACAAAATTTTTTGGTACGAAATTCGGAGAGTTTTTTTCTTAATCTTATACGTCCATTCATGTCCTTTAATTCGAAAAATCTCTGTTGAAGCCCGGTATTAACTGAACACACTTCCTTCCATACAGCAATGGCGTGGGAATCGAACCAAACGTATGTACCTGCAGTCACTTCAATTTTTATCTAAATCTAATATTACTTCATCTGTGATATTTAGTCATGAAGCTGTGTCAATCAATCGAATCAATATGATCATCTGCTTCGAAGTTAAAGTCGGTACATCAACATTTCGGATATTAGTTGACGCAGCTTCCTTTCGTTCGCGCTCATTATTCGACGAAGCGTTAATTCGCGTACCAGTCATCACAATCAAAAACATGTTTTCCGAGTTTGCGAAAAATGCATTTCTTTATATAATTTTCTTCAGATTTGAGTTAAGGTATCTGAATTTCCAAACCACAGCAAGTTTGCAGATGAGTTTCCCGAAGCCGCATAATTTCGCTTGACGCCGGCCAGCAGAGAAGGTGTGTTAATTTCCTAGGCTTTTTGATAGTAATTATGCAGAGCAGTTTCCACATACTACTGATTATCATAGATCATTAGATACTACTGATCGCAGCTAAGGTCGTCCATTTCTGTTGTCTGATAAAACTGAAAATATTTCCTCAAACTAGTATAAATTTAACAAGTTCTATATTTTTATCGCCATCTCAAGGAAGCAAATATACCATTGCAACAGTTTTTCTATTGCTTCTTCTATCAACTTATAGCTTAGCCCTCCAATTGGGATAAATACATTTTATTTGGGGGTTTATAGAATAGAGGGCGGGATGTATAAAATAAAATTGAATTAAAGATGGGTAAGACCTTAAAACTGTGGTGAGTGTGAACCTACAAATTTTTTTTTAATCATTTTTTTCTCATCAATTTGAATCTAAATGGCAATCATTCCCACAAATAACAAAAATAAATCCACTTCACCCAATGTCAATCAAATATGGATCAGTAAGACATATGAAACAATTCTTCTCAGTCCGCGAAGAAAATATAGAAAGGACCAGAAAATATTAGTGAACAATTCAACCTCTGTAATAATTTAAAACAGTTAATTTTTATGACCGACAAATTCATCTTTTTTTTCAGGTTTTTTTTTACATTTCTTGGCACCCTTTAAATTCCATTACATTCCATACTGCTAAAAAAGTGAAAACCTCCGTTAACACGTGAATATGAATTTATAAGCATGAATACTTTATTTTATGACTATTATACAGTAGCAGCAGAGTCCATTTTGAAAATCAAGTTTCTTTGTTTTGGATATAATGGTTATTGAATATAAAACACACACACACACAAAAACTGCTTGAACCGTATTATTGTAATCCATATTTTTTAAGTGTAAGTAACTTTATTTTTGGGTATATCAACTTGTTAAGGAATGAAGTTACACTGAAGAAAGTGGCCGGAAGAGATTCAACTTACCTAAAATAGACCTCTGTTTGGCAGCAACCTTACGCATGGCAAACAAATGAGTTTTCCCCTGAAGATGGGCCTCATATCGGCTAAAAGTGGCCACCTTAATATTGCACTGAGGACAAACCAGTTTTATAAACGTTTTCGCCGACTTCTTTTCTTCACCTTCAGTTTTCTTTTCCTTCTTCTCCTTAGACTTTTCTTCACCATCACCATCCTCCTTTGGTTCCTAGAATACAAAATACATATTAATCAAATTTCCCAAAAAATAGCCTTCCCTTCTCATTAAAATTGATTATCCTAGTTTCTTTTTTCACCATACTATTGCAGTATTACATAGGGTAGGGTAGTAAAAAACATGAAGTGCCTAACAATTACTGTAATAATTGAGATGCAACAAGTCTTCTAATTTATAAAAAGTCTAAAAAAAATCACAATTCTGGTTATTGGTACCTAATATATGAGACAAAAAAGCTCGACTTTAAAATATTTTTCTACCCTGGCAATTTGTAGGTAAAAGAAGAGACCACACTAGACACGATAAAAGGATTAGGCGAATTTTGTTTTTATTACGTCTATTTACTGAAACTGCACCTAGTCATGGCTGGAGAAAAAATGGCAACTGATCTTAAACGTGGGATGATATTCTTGGCATGACAATGTAAGAAAATATGACAAATAGATTTTTCACCTACCTTGGCTTCTTCACCTTCTTTCTCCGCACCCTCCTCCTTCATCTCTGCATCTTCGTCTTCGCCCTTTTCAGAGTTTTCCTTCTTTATCTTTGGCTTAACTTCCTTATCATCGTCTCCACTAGACTCCTTTTCGCTGCTTAGAATAACGCGCTTTCGTCTTGTCATACCGCTAAAGATTTAAATATCAACTTCAATAAAAATCTTTATGAGTAATAGTTTGCGAAAGTCATGGTCATTCCTATAAAATAAACCTTTAGAAATACAGTTATTCCTTCTCATTCTGAAGTCTAAATAAACAAACGGCCGAAAACATACGACCAAGGGAAGAATGAACCACAACTTTTGAAGAAAATAAAATAAAAATAAGCTTATTGGGGTATGATTTACCAGATTCGGCCTGAAACACCAAATTTTCGAATACTATTTGCCAAACATGTTTTCTACTTAGCAAGAAAAATATATGACAACTTCCAATGAACCAAAATTAACCTCAGCGCCACCTTCATGGAAACATTATCAAACAATATTCCTTCACAGCAATAGTGATTTATTAGTTCAAACTGAAAATAAATGCGAATTCTGCAGAAAATACTACTAATTGGAATATTCGCTCCTTTTCGAGTAGTCTTAGATGAAGGAAAATTTCTTATGATCTGCCACTCCTGAGATTTTCAATTGATTGCCAAATAAAGAATATTTACAAATATAAACATGCATAACTTTTTCGCCATTCACGTTACCCACATTTATTCCTTATCACTATATTCATCACACTGACCAGAAATTTAAAACCTCAAAGAGTGGAAAAAAACATATTGTTGTATACAGTTAATTTCTTAATAATAATAAAATAAATTATACTGTAGCACGATTTTTGTGCGATAGAAAAAGAATACTGTTACAAAATTCCAATAATGCCAAACAAGTTTGCCAACAATTTGGTCGCCTTTTAAATAGCCAAGTAGAAGTTTATAAAAAAATAATTGGTACTAAAATAAGTATGTGTTAGGTACTATTAGATTATTTACCACACACCAGGTGTAGATGGAAATATACTGAAAATATAACAAACAACGGTTCAAAAATTAGGAACTATAAAATTCATATAGCAAAGGTCTATTATTAGAAAATAAATGACAGGGTTTACCAGAAGTGCATGCAAAATTCACCTAATTTCACTAAATTTATACAAATACAAAAATAAATTCCATTTAAATGTTTACAATCACGAGAAATTATTTTATACTACGCCTCTGCTACTAACAGTATTCTTGTTTTAACTCTTATAAAACGTATGATTTGGAAACTGCTGAACCCAATAAAGACAAATTTCGAGTCAGGAGATATAGAATATTTCAGACGACATTCTCACTGTTGCCAACTTTATAGAGAAAATTCAAATGTATACCAATTGATTGCATGCAAATTGCGTTATACATTTGTAGATGAGATAGTACAAGTTGAAGCACTACATGTATAGATTCGACCTGGCATAGAAGGCAGTGTTGAACATGCACGGAGGATGAAACAAAATATAGAGTACTTCTATGACCCCCATGTGCCTATCCTGCAGTTGCAACGAATGAGCATTCAATATTTGGCGAGAAGGAAATACTACTCAATCAGAAGAAAGCAACCTTCCTGAAAAAAATAATCAACTGTCTGAAGAAACCTCACATTTAAATCACTAATAATTATTGGCCTAATTGCTAGCATAGAGCAAACGAATCGACCACATGGTACTGTATTGTTGAGATTCTAGGAATATAGCTTTTATTTATATTTTGACACCTATGCACAGGGTAGCGATATACGTATTTCCGCTTTCATGTGGACTTCAAATAAACATCAAAGTCAAGAAACAAATAAACATCAAAAAGTCAGGAAATAAATGCAACCCCTAATTCTTTTCAATATCGATATTTGGTTTAACCAATTTTAAATCAATCAAAAATAATGTATTGCCTTACAAAATACAATTATAAAATCCAGATAATAGTCATTGCAATAGAAGTTCAAATTCAATTATTTTCAGTCATATAAAAAAGTCAAATCACACCAAACTATATATGACATGACATTTTGTTATTCAAAAATAATCTATTATGAGGTGGCAGCTTGTTATAAAATGTTTTGGTTCTGCAGCTGCCCAATGGCCCAAGTATGGATGTCTGTGAAATACTATACTGCACACAACCTATGGAAAAATTTTGGTTGAGTATTTCTACAAATTACGATATACCTGATAGGTAGGATTTTATCAGTTCAAGAGCTTTATCTGTGATATGGTAATGTTGTAGCCTTTGAAGCAGAAAATTATGGACCAAACAATAAAAGACTTTGGGTAAGTCACAATAATTAGAGACTTCTTTAGTGGAAACTTTTTTGTCTATTGGGGTGACCTTAGAGCTGCAGAAAGTATATTGTGAATATATACAAAAAAGGTGTACTTTTTATCTATAGCTGAAAGTACTTACTGGACAATAACTCTATTCAAACTTTACAAAAGCAACGAAATAGATATAAACCTATAAATATTATGTTGGAAACTTTAAATTGATTATTTGTTAAAAAGAGACTGCTATACTTTAATGCATTTAATAGCTATAACAAAGGTATTATAATTACATTACAAGAAGTCAGAATGATTTGATCATACTTCATACCAGATTTGCCACACCAACAAGATTGATTTCCATTCAATATTGAACTTGAAATATTAGGTTTATGTGAATTTCCCATCTTTTTTGTTTAAACCAAACGGATATCAGCAGGATATATATTTTCAAAATTTGGCGGAAAATAGCGATCATGAAATAAATTAAATTTGGTTTTGGTTCGTAACTTTCGAATGTTTATTTATTATGGCACCCTCTTTTGCGTAAAAAGCTCAATTAGTAAATTCTGCAAATAGATGTCAAAATACATCTAGGTAGAAATCTCTGTATGTTCCGTTCCTGAAAAACAACTAAAAGTAACATAAAACATGTTTGTTAAACAAACTGTTGCTCATATTTCTCCACCTAAGACTTTTTGAATAAGACTGCTTCGGCTTTGGCCCCAAGGTGTAAATTGTACACGTGCTAATTTAGTGCTACTAATGAAGCTGAAAATCTAAGAGAACTGGAAAATGCATTTCGAGAAACAAATCTGCCCCATTGTCAAGAACGAGAAATTTGAATATGAAAATGGTTACTAAATGCAATTAAAATTGTAAAAAGCTTGTGCACTTTGTTTAATTGGCTCTGACAAGATGACAAAAATAATGTCATATCGTTTAATTAGTGGTTTGTTCAGTTAGGGTGATATGCAGGTGTTATTAGGTAAATAATTGCTACTTTTTGAGGTGCTCTATACCTACAATCTATCTAGTCAATCTAGTATCATGTCTTTGGGAAGCATTCAATGATCTAGCTAATTTTTAAGTGTCCTTTCTCATCTTCAGTTTTTAGCAAAGGCAACCAACCAGGAGTTTTAAAATTAACAGAAACTGAAGCAACACATGCATCTATATTTAATAATATTAAAGCACATTCTTTAATTTTATGTTTTTAGATAACGGTTCTTTTGCTGAAATACTTGAAGGCTTCCATTGTAGTCTGTGATTGCTGTCAAATGCATGTTGACAAATACGTGATTTGTGAAATTGTATGTTTTTAATGTAGGTTTGGTGTTTTTATACCTGTAGATCATTATCAAAACGTATAAAACACCAAACCTACATTAAAAATACACTATTCCACAAATTGCCAACAATCACCGAATACAATGGTTAAAAAAACGTCACTTTATTATTATTAAATAAACATGAATGTGTTGGTTCACTTTCTGTTTATTTTAATAACACCTGGTCGCTGAAAAGTGAAGCTGATAAGGGACACTTAAAAATTAACTAAATCTTTAAACAAAAATCATTGAATTCTTCTCAAAAGTAGAGGTGGGGGAATTCTTCTCAAAAATAGATTCGAATCGCTATTTAGTGATTTGTACCAAACGAATCTGTATCAGGATATACCGTCAGCCGCCGCCGCTGACATTTCTTATATTTTCGCATCATTACCTCTTTAGTTATTTAAATTTAAGAATCAGTTATTTTTTAGGCTTCAGACGATCCAAAGGTAATCTCTGAATTATTGTCAAATCTTTAATATTTTATTGAATGAAATTAAAATATTGCAGGTAAAAACTAAATATGAATAAAAGTAGTTTTATTTGGAGCCATTTTGAGACAATTTCACCTATAAAGCAAAATACAATTTTTGTTCAACTTTGTTTTCTACAAATTTGGTACTATTTTGAGACAATTTCACCTATAAAAGCAGAATTCAATTTTTGTTCAACATTGTTTTCTATAAAAGGTGGTTCAACTGTCAATTTAATACGTCATATTAAAAATAAACATCCCTCGGTTAATATAAATCAGGGCAGTAATAGAATATTGCATAGCAGAGGGTGAGAATAGAGGCCACGCCGAACACTCAATAGTCTTGTTATACGGTTAACGACATACGGTACAACGGCGATACGATATATACGAATCTCTTCTTATTTGCAAGGATTCGTACCATTCGAATCACTGGAAGGAGTTGTATCAAAGATAAGAATCATACCCATCTCATCTCAAAAACATACTACTAAACTGTATGGTACCTCAAAAACACAGCAAATATTTACCAAATAACATCTCCATATCACACTAACATAACAAACCAGTAATTAAACGTTATGACATTCTTGCCATCCGGCCAAAGTCAATTCAAAACTGGGCAGAGTGTACAAGCTTTTTACTGTTTTATTCGCATTTGCTAACCATTTTTATTTTTAATTTCTCGTTCTTGACAACGGGAGCAGATTTGTTTCTCGAAACGTCGAGCATTTTCTTGTTCTTTTAGGTTTTCAGCTTCGTTAGGGTCACTAAATTAGCACTTGTGCAATATAGACCCTGGGACCAGAGCCAAAGTGGCCTTATTCAACTAATAACTGAGGTGGAGAAATAAGCAACAATTTGTCTGACAAATATGAATCCTCCACAACAATATAGAACATATCCATAACATAAAATATTAAATTTTCTGCAAAATCCATTTTATCTTCAGTCATCAGATTCCAGACGCCGCCAAATACTTGTTCTTCTATGTGGCAATTCTATCTCAACAGTTCCTCCTTGTCTAACTGAATATATCACTCTTTCTAAAGTAAGGTGGTTCTATCGTGTAACAAAAACAACATCAATTATAAATTAAAAAACCACAATCAGCTGCCACAAAAAACTGTGATATTGCAGTGGTGTAAAATAAACTGACCGAGTGTTCTCAAGCCAGTGCTTTGTGTAACCTTAAAGGTAGACACTCCTTTGATAATTATTTTAAATCCTGTAAAAAACTTTTTTTAACATCAAAAAACTAATCGAAATTACCTCCTGATTCTGATCAATTTGGATGATCGCCTTGAAAACTCTCCTGATCTTATCATTCCTCTTTTCCTGATGGCATATGATCTGTCGCCTAATCTTCTGCGTGGGGGACCTCCCCTGTCTCTCCTCATGCCGCGCGAGCCCCTGGAGCTTAAACGTCCCCTACCGCCTCCCCTTGGGGACTGCGGCGGCGGGGGCTTGCGGAACTCTTCTCTTCTCGAACCATACGGGGACGAAAGATGCCTATCTCGTTCGCTGGAGTAGCCCCTTCTATCCGAGGGGTACGGATCGTATCGACCACCGTAATCGTGCCTCGGTCCCTACATAACATGGAGTGCAACAAGTTTATTATTAGTCCGCTGCGGCGCCATTCGACTTGTCAAATGCTTTCGACAGCGTGAATCGAGCGCGCTACTAGCTAAAATATATGGCATACTAGTTGTGTCGGGAACTATAAGAGATAGTTTTGAGACAAATAGATTTTTTTATACTGAAACAATGAGATCTTGGTATGTAATACTCTTTAAGGCTTCATTGTTCAGTTTGAAAGGCTGTATACACAAATTTTCTTGGACACAGTAGTATATGAGTTTTGAGACCAAATGCTTTTATTATGCTGAAACAACGTAATATTCTTTTTAAGTCTCTATTGTTCAGTTTGAAAGATATAAATTTTCTCAGACAATGTAGCATATCTGCAATATATGTTTATTAAAAGATAGGGTAGCTATTGGTATACCAAAATCGTACGTGTTTCACCATAAAAGAACAAAAATTAAGGACATCTAGGAGAGATTACACATTACTTAGGTTTTTCTTTCAACAACATTCATAGGTAAACACTCCTGTCATAGGTTAATATCAATCCTTAAAGAAATAGCAAACTACAGCATATCAGGACTTTTTTATTTGGCAGCTTTGCACGTTTTCAAACTATGCTTTTGATAATTTTAGTTCATACCAACTCGTAATATTGCATATCCATAAGAAAAGGCGAATTTTTTACATTTCACTTCAATACTGTCAATTTAATAAGTTTTTCTTGCAATAGAAGGAGGCAATTTTCAGTTTTTTCGGTTCAGATAATTTTAGTACTTACACCAGTTTATATGCCATAAAAAATCAAGATTATCCTCAAATAAATATGCAATTACAATCGCATTTCATGTTTA
>MU184985.1:0-32556 GCA_016904865.1 Pissodes strobi | reverse complement strand
AGATTATCCTCAAATAAATATGCAATTACAATCGCATTTCATGTTTAAAAGACAAGGTATCACTTCTAATAGCAAGATCAGTGATAAAAGGTTTTTTGATGCAAATAAGTCTTAGTAGAAATATAAGGCTTCTTTCCAGTAAACCCGTAATTTCACAATAATCTAATCACACTTTTTGTTATCTAAGTTCTGTGTATCATTCCAATCAAATATTGACCTTTTTTCTAGTGTCATGAAGTTCTGAAAAACCAAAAATAAGAAATATCTCAATGCAGATGTATCCTTTGTCTGAAACATAAGACTGCTGCTGCTTAAAGATTTTGTTTATATTATTTTGCCAACCTCTTAAGAATTTCACAATTATAATTTTTTAAGTAATGGGTATAATAAACCCTCTTTACGAACTGTGTAGTTATTTTTCGATATATTCTCCCTTATTTCGTTTCAAATGACTCATGGTACAGCTTTATTCTCATTGTTCTCCTGCGAAAGAAACATTTAATTATTATTTAGTTTTAAACTTACGTCATTCCTGAGTCTTTTCCTTTCAGGAGAGTGCCGTTCTCGAGAGTAGTTATCCTACAAAATATAAAGATGCAAAATTAGAATTTTTCGATTCCTACAACAGTACACAATGAAATGATTTTCTTTTCAATTGTGTGCCCTAAATTAACAAATAAAATGTTTCTATAACCAATAAATAAATAGTTCAATTTTAAGCATGTTTGTAAATATAGGCACATACTTCCATTTTATTAGTATCTTTAATTTCCTTTAGTACTTCTTAGACTGCTACAGATTGGTAAGAAACTACTTAAAGCAATCGGCTTATATTTGTTTTTTTCTTGTTATTTCAAATTAAAACACGTTTTACGACCTCTTAAAATGCATTTTTCCTTGGTCACGCCATCTCTGGAATACTGTTCATATGTGTAAAGCCGAAGATAAAATATAGCCACCAGATAATTTCGTTTGTAAGTATGACCACCTCTGGCATGGTATCATAAATAAGATGCAACCACAACCCAACATATGTATATTGACAGGATTTGTAATTTGGCTAACTTCACCAAGAACTTGATTACTTCAGATTACTTTTTGTTCAAAGGTAGCTAGCTAGCTAACAATGTTATGTATGATTAAAAAAATACAAAAAAATATCAAAAGAAGGTTCATTTATTATACCTCTTCTACAAAGAAAGCATAAAAGGGAACTGACATTCAAAATTCTCTTTAGAACTAACTAATTAGGCTGAAACAATAGACCCTTTTCTATCATCTCTAGTCATAAAAAATATAAAAAGGTATTCTAACCACTTACCCAGGCAATTATTATCTTACCTCAAGCTTAGAACATTGAAATAATATACTATACTCTGATAATTAAATAACAGTCGTTCTTAAAAATAGTAAAATAAAGTTTTCTATAGTTGCACTCTGTGCTTGTGGTATGTTTTGAGTTATTCTATATGATAGCTAGGGTCTTGATTTTCCAAACTTTTTCTTAATGTATTGTAATTCTTAAAATATATTGCTACACTTTACGAGCATGGCCGGTCGATTAAATAATAAATAAATAAAATGACACACGGTATTACTTTTTGTAAAATAAAGAGTACTTAGTGTAGGCAAAACATTCTATTCTAAGCAGTTAGCACTATTACCAATACCCAGACCACGCAAAATGTAATTTATCGCCTTACATAATTGACGGCGGCGGGGAATCGCTACAATTTCTGCAATACAAACACAATGTGCTTAAACGAAAACTGCGTCACGTTCCGTGGGCCAGCGACATTCGGCTACAATCAGTGCTTTGCATATAATAAATCTATTAAGGTAATACTGCCAATGCCACATTTAAAATACTGATTAATATACCAAACGATTAAAGCGATTAATTGAATTTCAAAGCAGTGGCTCTTGCTTTTCGTTATGAACTTTAAATGACCACTGCATAACTCTTACAATTTTGTAACCGACCCTTTGTTTTCCCAATGTTAGTGACTTTTTATTAATAGCCGCACACAAAATTAGGGTATCTTTTCAAGTACACTACGTTTTTTTTCGGACCTTTCATAGCATTCGTAACAATGTTACGTGCTGTATGCTCGGCTGTAAATGAAATCACGCGAACGGTACAAGGGTGCGAGGGTTTCGGTTTACTAAAAACAAATACTTGCAAAGAAAAGGTGAAACTGCAATTATCGGCGAAAATGTTAGCTCTAAATCACAACAGCGATTAAAGTTAATATTTTATATTGAAAATATTCAAACAGGATTCAAAAAAAAAGTCGTCAGATCGTTTGTTAATTTAGGTTGTCCATTACAAAACACAAGCAAACCAAATAGATTTAACTTGTAACATATTGAAAAAAAAATCTAAAAAGAGAAACTTGTCTTACTTATGACAAACAAGAGGTTAAAATTAAAGTCACCAAATGGATGCCCAAATGCCCACACTAAAATGTATCAAATTCATTAATGATTAACGCATAATAGCTGCTTATACCTTAGGCAGAACATCCTTATCTATATAATATAGTAGGCCAAACATTTAAGATTTTCAGAAAGATCATTATCCTAATACTAAAAATATAATATGGGCAGCAAAATTAAAAAGAGATAACGAACCTTATAAATCACAATTTTACCATTAGGAGTTATATAGTACCGGTATGGTGTAGGATAGTAATAAGACATTTCCTTTCTAATAATATCAGACAGAACTTTAACTATATGTTCAACTAAAAACTCGGGCAACTCCAACAGACAAATTATTAATATAACGGTGAAGTGCAAGCAATTTGCCACCACTATATAAATTACCTAAAACAACCCATTTCACAAATTGCCAATTATCCCCATATACTTAAAATTGCTTGTGAATCAATAACAGAAATACTTAAGGAAAATAGACAGAGGGTGAAAATAGACCTGATATATTATTCATAATGATGTGACCTAGTAAATTTTCAACACATCATTTGTGTTTGTTACTACACTAATGGTTGATTGTAGACAAAGGATTAAAAATTCAATGTGATTAAATAATATACTTACTAAATATATAAAACATTTCAGAGAGGGATTATGAAAAATATCGTTCATTACACGTCCAGAAACAGCTTTTCCTGTGCTTACACAACTTCCTAGTTTCCGGACTGGTAATGAAATATACTATTTCATAATACCTCTCTGAAAACTATCATTTTCGACGTCTCTGTAATGCAAAGAAAGTAAGCCTTTCCGGTTCGCCCGCGCGGGATAAAGTTTTCAGATGCGGGCGCACGGGAAAAGTTTTCCCGTTCCCTAATTTCAAGTGTTAATTTGCAGTTATTTAGTTACAAAATAAACAAAGTATAATAAATTGGGTTAAAATTATACAGTGATGCAGTCTCCAAAACTAATCTAGTACATTTTAGCGTCGTCTAATTTTAAGTAAAATTGTTTTATTTATTCTGACTAGTGATCGGCCGATACCGATATAAATATCGGTGTATCGGTATAGTATCGGCAAAATTTTGCCGGTAAATATCGGCATTTTTTAAATTAAAGCAATTTAATTTTATTTATTTTGAAATACAAATCTAGTATTATAATTTCTTGTAATAAAACAAAAAAACAATCAAATTACTTTTAAATTAATTTTTATTATTTTAAATAACACAGCATCAAGAATTTAACATTGCCAATAAAGTGCACTTATGTAATTCCTCTACACTAAACAGGAAATAACAAAAATAAAAGTTTGCTACATGTGATTATTCATGACGTAATATAGTATAAACTACTAACTAGTAATCAAAGTTTAACTTTTTCAAATTGCGATGCAAAAAGATCAGGATTTCAGCACGCTCAGGGATCAATCTCTTTCTTCTAATACAATAAATGTCGCCAGCATCGGAGAAAATTTGCTCATTAAAGACACTTGCAGAAGGGGCAGATAAAAAATATCTGCTTGATTTTTAAGTAAAGGCATATCCTTTTTATTGAAATCCCACCATTCAAATGGAGATTCATTTCTGTCAATTACGGAAGTTGATAGGTACAAACTAATTTCCTTCCTTTCCAGTTTTTCTAATTTGTTTCAATACCTTTACCTTTTTTTGATGGTCCACTTACAAAACTTTCTCTAATGACTCCCAAAAAGAAGAATGCGGTGCTGGTGGATCTCTTTAATGTTTGCAAATTTGCCACTATTTAGATGTTTTACTTACCCTAGTATGTATGTATATTAAATACTATATTATTAATATCAAATAATTTTTATATCAATGTTTTAAAATTTCGTGCCGATACCGATATTTTATCGGTATCGGCAAAAAAAAAGCATATCGGCCCATCACTAATTCTGACCTTGTCACAAATACATCAAAACTAGCTGCCTATTACAACAAGTTATACAAACACATTTCCATAGCAACGCTTGATAAATATTAGATACCTGTGTTTTGTTTACATTTTAATTCAAAATGCATTATGACATTATTTTGGATACCTACATAAAATTATAATAATTTTATGTTTTGATTTCAGAGAGGTAGTTCATTACACGTCCCGAAACAGCTTTTCCCGTGCTTGCACGACTTGCGGTGTTCGGCTACGCCTCACACCAGAGTGTCGTGCGCACCGGAAAAGCCTAGTTTCCGGACTGTAATGAAATAGACTATTCCCGTGCGGGCGCACCGGAAAGACCTACTTTCTTTGCTCTACAGAGACGTCGAAAATGATAGTTTTCAGAGAGGTATTATGAAATAATAGTTTTATCAAAATGGCAGCATGGCTTCTGATAATCAAATAAGAAGTCCTGTGGTAATAGGCTTGAAAACTCAAATGACATGAGAAATGAGGTCTTTGATATTGTTAATTTTAAAATTCTTCACGCCGATTGATGAAGATTGGTCAACTTAATATAAGTTAACTTCTAATGTAAGGATGTCTTCAGTCATTTGGGTGAAAAAAGAGATGAGTGATGAGTTATATGGATTGATTACTCCAACCTTGGGCAAAAGATCGAGGAAAAACTTGTAAACAAGCAAAATATTGAGATGGGCGATGTTGTTTTGATCATTTTGAATATTTTTAATTCTATTAACGACCAAAACACCAAATTAACTTGTCTTTTGGAGGAAATTAAGGAACTGAAATCCAAAAATATATCTGAGGATGTTATTGTTCTGCAGAATGAGGTTGAGTCTCTCAAAAGGGAAATTCAGAGTTTAAAGTTTAAGAATCAGCATAAGCAACACCCTGATGCTCATGTGGGTGAGGTAAGCTCAGCAGGGATTTTAAGCGAAATTCAGGATCGTAATAATCGTTCTAAGAACGTAATTCTATATAACATTCCTGAGTCAACTGCAACTGACTCTCAGTCTCGCGTGGAATATGATAAGGTCCAAGCCTCTGAGGTGCTATCCAAGATTAATGTTAACTGTCAAAACTTTAAGGTGTATCGAATTGGAAAAATCAATAAAGACAACCCTAGACCTGTAAAACTAGTACTTTTTGAAAACTCAATTGCCTCACTCTGCCTTAAAAATCGTAAATTGCTTACAGATAGTAATATTAAACTAAGGGCTGACTTAACACCTTTACAGCGCACTCAGCTAAAGAAAGCGCATGAGGAGCTGACTTCTCGTTCTGTCACTGAACGTAACCTCTTTATTCAATACGTTAATGGAGTACCAAAAGTTGTTGAGCAAAAACAAAAGAATAAATACAATACAAAAAACTAATTATTTACTTCCAGAACGCTGGCGGCATAAGAACTAAGCTGGGTGAATTTGCAGGCAATGTGATTATTTCTAGTCACGATGTTATAATTTTGGTGGAGACTTGGCTGAATGATAGTTTCAATGTATGTGAGTTGGGTTTAAATGACTTTAATGTTTATAGGCAGGATCGAAGTCAAGCTAAAACTGGGAAAAGCAGAGGGGGTGGTACTCTCATTGCTGTACGTCAGAGTATAAACTCTAGCTTGATAGCTAAATATGACTCTGATGTGGAGGGTGTTTTTGTTAAAATATCATGTGGTTTTAAAAAGTATGTCCTTGGAGCAGTTTATATTCCTCCGGCTTCATCCTCTGCAGCATATGAAGAATTTTCATCATTTTCTGCCGACCTGTTTCCTGGTTACTTGGATTGTGAGTTTCTTGTGTGTGGCGACTTCAATTTACCAGGTGTAGTTTGGGCCAACTCTGATGACGGTCTGATGCTCCAAGGTACAGGTGTGAGCCAATTTGCTGCGTGCCTGCTGTAATTATTTGTGTTTGAAACAAGTCAATTGTGTGCCCAATAACTATGGTGACTTTCTAGACTTAATTTTTTCTCATTCAGCCCACATAAAAGTTTCTCAAGCCTCTGAAAAACTATTGGATGTCACAGACCGTCATCTTTCTTATGAAATAATTCTTCCTGCCTACAGTGATGTTGGTCTCAAATACGATGTATTTTACTATGATTATAAAAATTGTGACTTTTACGGTTTAAATAATTTCTTAGCTAGTGTTCCTTGGGAACATGAACTTGTTTGTAATGATGTAAATAAGTGTGTTGAATTTCTTTACAATGTTTTGTACTCAGCCATTGATATTTTTGTACCTGTTAAGCATTATAAGTCATCAAATTTTCCTTATTGGTTCAGTAGAGAACTTCAACATAAAATTATAGACAAAAAAAAGAGCACACTTACAATACAAAAGTACAGGTAATATAGATGATTACAATAGATTTTCTTTTTTGAGGGATAGTTGTAAGGTATTGAGGAGTGAATGTTTTCAATCTTATGTCAATAAAATTAATAATGAAATTGTATCTAATCCGCGCAGTCTATGGAAACACATTAATAACCTGAAAAGTGTAAGTGCTTATCCTAACCGTATGGACTTTAATAATGAGGTTGCTAATGGAGGTCAAGGTATTGTGGATTTGTTTGCGAAATTTTTTTCAACCACATATAAAGTTCATGAGGGAGAGGTTCCTGACTACAACTTTGACTGCAGCATAGAATTAAACTTGATTGACCTGTCTTTTTCTGAAGTATATGAGGGTATCAGCGACTTGAAAACCAAATACTCTTATGGGCCAGATGGAATACCTTCGATTCTTCTTAAAAACTGTGTTTGCAGTTTGAGTAGGCCAATATACAAAATATTTAGACTATCTCTTGCTTCGGGTGTTTTTCCTGAATATTGGAAAGTCAGTTTTCTGACACCCTTACACAAAAGTGGTGAAGGGAATGATATATCTAATTACAGAGGAATTTGTATCCAGTCTGAAATTCCTAAACTGTTGGATAGCTTATTTTGCAAGCATTTTTCTTGGCACTGTAGGAAGATCTTTAACGATAACCAACATGGCTTTACTCACGGGAGGTCGACTATAACAAATCTACTTACCTACCAGTATCATCTGCTGCCTTTGGGAGGTCATGTCAAACTGACAGTATCTACACAGACTTCTCGAAGGCATTTGACAGGGTGAGTCATGCTCATTTGATCAGAAAGTTTGATGCTTTGGGACTGGGTGCGAATCTTTTGAGTTGGACCTACAGTTTTTTGTCTGGACGCACACAAATTCTCAGAATTAATAACTATGTATCGAATGAAATCCATGTGGTTTCGGGTGTCCCACAGGGTTCACATTCAGGTCCTGTCTTCTTCTGTGCCTTTGTGAGGGATCTAAGTGACGTTATCTTGAATTCAAGCCATTTATTTTTTGCTGATGACTTGAAAATTTATAGAATGGTTCGGACGGAGACTGATGCTCAGCTTCTGCAGGGGGATTTGAATAGGGTGGCTCAGTGGTGTATCGATAATGGTTTGGAATTGAATGTGAACAAGTGTTTCAGTATTTCTTTTTCACGCTCCCGTAATGTCTTCAATAGTATATATACCTTAAACGACACTAATCTCACATCAGTGTCTACGGTGAGAGATCTTGGAGTACTGTTTGATAGTAAACTAACATTTGCCCCTCACATCCAGGATACGGTTAACCGGGGTCTTCGGATCTTAGGTTTTATTACCCGCAATAGCGTGAATCTTTCTCCAGCCTGTTTTATAACTCTCTATTGTTCACTGGTACGTTCTGTCCTTGAATACGCTTCTGTGATTTGGTCACCATTTTATCTGTGTCACATTGACGATATTGAGAGGGTGCAGAACAAGTTTCTGAGATTACTTGCATTTAGAGCAAATCTTGATATTTACAATGGCTTTCACATTAACTATGATCTTGTTAGCCACTCTTTCGGTATTGATTCTTTACAACTGAGAAGAACTCACTGTGACATCCTTATCTTGTACAAGATTGTTAATGGTATACATTCATGCCCAACTATTTTACATGCAATTCAGTTTAATTTAATCCATCGCAGACCTGATTCACCCATGTTCAGGATTCCCTTCCACCATGCCAATTATGGCTTTTATTCTCCTCTAACCCGAATACTGCGAATATATAATGATAGTGGCTTGGATCCATTTATTGGCAACCTCAGTTCTTTTAAATCTTTGATTAGAGCTATTATAGACTGATAAATGTTACAAATTTACTTATATGTATTGTGATAAATTCTAATTATAATAATTTGTAATTATATTTTGATAGATTGAGCTGTGATTGTGTTGGGTTGTTATTGGTTGTTAATGATCTTCTCTTTGTTGGTTGTTACATATTCAATGATGTATATTATATTTATATTTGATGTTATATTGATTTCTTTAGTATATAGCATAGTACTGTAGTTATGGCCATCTTGTTGAGATATTCTTTTATTATTGTAATATTTTTGTAAAATTGGCTCTGCCGTTGATATATAAATAAATAAAAAATAAATAAATAAAACTTCAGAAAGAAGAAAGATTATTTGAAACAGAAAAATATTAAGTTATTTGAGACTTACAATTGAAGAATCCTCCTACATGAAAGGAACATATTGAAACTGATGGAAAAAATAGCTGCTAAGAGGTAAAGCTATAAAACTTCAATTTTGAAGATTTTTCATGTTTCTAAAGGATTTATATGTAGAGTTCCAATCAGTGTTAAGTAGGATAAATAGGATTGCATTATTGAGAAATGAACATAAAAATCATTTGGCAAATAAGAAGCCAAATGATTTTTATGTTCATTCAAAATGAAGTTTTATAGCTTATAGGTTAGAAAGGTGATATTCAACTGTCTTCATTGTAGAAAATTTGACATCTTAACTGTTGGTGATATCTGCTTTTGGCGAAGTGTGCTTTTTATACTATAAAACTAGATTTGATAGTAAGAAACATTTAAATAATGATACTAGACACCTGGTGGCGTTCAGAACAATTTAAAAAATCAATTTAACATTATGTTAACCTTCAAAACGCCTAGAAAATTAATCCATGTGCACTACCATTTTCGAATTCAACACCAGCTGTCTTTCTAATGTTAATTTTGACTACAATAATCAATATCTTTGATGATTTTGTATACTCGTATACACACACACAGCGGCAATACGTGCCCGATAAGATTCTGATAAATGGACAAATCTGTGTTATTGAAAGTATTGCACCTTTCCGCTGTTAGGATTAAATTAGTAGTAGTTGTTTCGCATCTTAAGAATTAAGGCCGTTTTATTTGATTAACTTGTTTTATATCGAAAATATAATTTTACTTCATATACCCGCGTGGTATTATTTCACCCTGCGTTCCTATATAATCTAACAAGAGTAAGAAACATAAAAACATAAATTAGGTGTTTGTATAGCTTACTATTGTTAAAAGAAAATAAAATATATCTATTTTTCCTTAGACTAAGTAACATTTAATTATGGTCCTAATGCAAGTCCACAATCTGATTGTGTAAATTTTTCTGTTATAAATAGCTATATTTTCATTTTAGTTGTAAAATAAGCAATATTTTTATGCACTAACAAAATTTTATTTTAAATTTTTAATATATGTATGTACTCATTTTATATTTCTTTAAATACTGTTTGCTTTTAAATAATACTTAATATTATATACCAGAGTATTATATGGTATGATACTGCCATATGATACTAAATATAAAAAGTGTTATACTCAGCAGCTGTCTAAAAAAAAAACCAACACTCCAGGACCTGAGTTATCAATGACAGGGCAAACACTGACTCTGGCCTTATCCATAAGCTTGCTGGACATCAACGTAGAAACAACATGTCTTGGCGTAATCACGTCACCAAATGGCCAAGGCAGCAGTACAAAATAGAAGCACTCTATAGAGCAGTTCTTACTGCTCTATAAGACCCAGATAAGACCATCTATGGAACCAGTGTGGAGTTCGGCACACAAACACTTACTTAAGAAATTAGATTCCATATAAAGGAGAGCAGTCCGTCTTGTGGATGGCCCAGAGTTGAGTAAAGACCTTGATACTCTTGAACATCGAAGAAAAGTGGCAGACCTATCTCTTTACTATCGATACTACTACGGAAGGTGTTCGAACAAGCTGACACTTATAATTCCGCCCAGAGTTGTGCCAAACAGAAACACCCGTCAGACACAAGCTCCTCATCAACATATAATTCAGTTGCCAAGACCTAGGACGTCGCTGTTGCGAGACTTCTTTGTCTGGAGGACTGCCTCAGTCTGGAATGGACTTCTGAGTAACGTCTTTCCCGAAAACAACAACAACCACAGCGCACTTCAAGTCCAACGTCCAGTGTGTTCTCCAAACACGCACCACTCGTTGAGTGGTATAGGATTTTCCTTCTGTGTGTGCCAAACATTTCAAAAAAACTCTAATCCCTGATGAGTTCAATATTATTTGCCGTATTCCTTGAAATAAGTATATCTATACTATCCTTAGAGAATTTTCTTCCAAAAATGATCCCAACCCATTTATGAATAGCCTAAATGGTGATTTAATCTTAAGTTGTGTAACAAAAATACTACCAGCAATTCTAATTTAAAAATGACAGGTTAAATACATCAGTTACATCATTTAAAACAAATCAATCCAAAGCCCAAGTTTAAAACATGACATTCAGAAAAAGTTTCCTTTCAACTGTACTTTCGTAACATTTAAAGAAACTGGTTCCATTGGTGTCAATTTTTGAAAGACCATGGGAAAATGTAAAAAAAAATGGATAGATACATGTTAAACTGTATGGCAGACACTGTATATTAATCAACCATTGACATTTTAATATGTGTCAAATTAAAATTAGGATTTGCCAAGTTTAAAAAAAATACTCCTCGTCTCTGAATGCATTCAACAAACCACTATTTTATTACTCCATACATTTCTGAAATAGACTTTAAACAGAATTAATCCAAACTATGGACCAACAGAGAACTTCATCATTGAGCCTACTGTATACTGAAAGTGAAGTAACTCGCGACCACTGATCTATACAAATGGATCAGCATAATGCATGTGTCATCTGAAGAGAAATTGATTACGCGTGGGCGAAAAAATGTGTTTGTGCGCACGATTCCCAGTCATAATTTTTGATACCTCGGCATTACTGATCAAGCGCAATAACATTCAATCCGTCAGTCAAGTGTCTAAATCGCCAGCTGTTCAGCCACACGGTCGATTACTGTTGATTTTCCAGGCCCGTACCGAGCTCGTAGTTTCGTAAAGTAGAATCGAATTAGTATCGATTGACGGTAAACCGGGCAAACGGAATCTACGGCCTACCCCAAGCTACGCCATTCGCTATTTGTTTTTGTTCGGTTGGGATGTGATTTGGTTAGTTTAGTTTGCTTTGAACGCCTTCCAAGTGAGTAAGGAGTGTTTGTGTGTGATTTTTGACTATATTTTTAAAAAACCGAGACTGCTTTTTAGCTTATTGATTGAGTGATCAATTACTGATCATTACATTATGAGTATGCATACTTGTAGATATAGTTAATCTTTGTCGAAGCAAAGGCGCTTTCCCGGGAATCTCCTATTTTCAGTAAGTATTAATAGTACAGGTATTAGTATTATTAAAGCGTAAACATCTAAAATATCTCTAAATAACCCTGCAATAATCTGTATGACGTGATTTTCTAGTAGGGTTGATATCATGATAAGAGTTTTAAGATCCTTTACAGGCCTAGGCCACTATGTGAAAATCGGCCTCTCCTATTGGTCGATCTATCTAGAAACGATCCGACAAAATAATAGCTGATCAGTTAACCTCGTGTTTTTAAGAAGCGTCTAGAGATCAGGCGTAATTTTCGATGCGGCGAAACGAATCCACGTCTAAACTTCTGCTGACCAGTTAGCAAGATTTCAGTTCAAAGTGCACTTGTGAATGAGAGGCGCGTGATTGGCTAGCTACGTGAGGCGACACATGTCTTCGCGCTGCAACCAGTTGTTTTCAAGTCAGCAGATGGTCTAGGGGTCTGTATGGTTGGCCTTCATTTCGGCGACCCGAGTTCATATCCCGTCGGTTTTGGTTTTTTTTAATGTAAACTGTTTTTTTCTTGATTTTTGGGTTTTTCTTAGGTTATTAGCACTTGGTTAGTTTCCTTTTTTTGAGCCCCGGAGCGAACGAAGCGTGCGGAGGGCCATATACTTGCCAATTGCAGGTCTTTAAATCCCATGCATTCACAAGTGCACTACGAACTGAAATATCGCGATCAGTTAACCTCATATTTTAAGAAGTGTCTATCAAGTGTAATTTTCGATGCGGCGAAACGAATCCATGTATCTACGTTCTAGCAAAACTTCTACAACGCCTCGTTGGTGTAGTAGGCAGAGTGTTTGCCTGTCATTCCTGCGCTGTGGGTTCGATTCCCGTCGGTCGCGACAGATGTTTTGTTTATTGTTTTCTATTAACTTACCTTCTTTTCTTAATTTTCTGTTAGTTTGGGTTAGTTTTGGTTAGCACTTGCTCAGTTAGTGTTGATTGAGCCCCGTAGCGAGCGAAGCGAGCGGAGGGTCATGCAAAGCCATAATAATACCTCTTATTCGTTTCGCTGCATCGAAAATTACGCCTGATCTCTAGACGCTTGTGTATTTTATTCTGTTTTGTCTGGTATTTGCTTTTAAGGCGCCAAAAGAACCCAATGAACACATATATATTCATCCATGGTATTTGTCTATGATTTACTCAAATGATTTAGGCAAGATATGGTGCAAACTTAGTTTTTCATTGAGATTTTTACCAAATAACAATGTTTGTGCAAGTGATTGATGAGAGTTGTCTTCCAAGTGAATTTAGTAATGTACTATGTACCTACTGAAGAAGTTTTGATACAAAAATCAAAATTATTATACCAAAATAAATTTATAAGTACGGACCTGCTCACGTTCTCGAATTACAATAAGCATTGTTACAGTGCGCAAACGCAATCATCCCGAGATTTGCTAGAGTTTGTTTACATTTTGACGTCGTAAATTAGCCATTTCGGTGAAGGGTTATTGCTTATCCATTGTATAGATCAGTGCTCGCGACAGAATACAGAATCCATATCACGAAAGAATTTTTTTTTGGCACTGTGATTTTTTTGTTAACTGTTATGCTCTAGGCATTCTTGATTCTGGAATAACACTTCTTCACAGCTAAGACTTTTTAGCCTTGTGAAGAATGTACAAATTAATTATGATTTTAGAAATATATAATATGTGAATGTCATTATAACTTCTATATCAGTATTTTGAACCTGTATTGTCTGCATTGTTTGTAAACCTTTTGTAGCAATATTTTTAGATATCATTTTAGCCACAAATACCTATATATGCCTAGACATAAATAAATATAACTAGATTAAGTAATTATTCTTCTTGACTTGAGATGTGTAATAAAGTTAACACCAATACACTATCTGAATTTGCACTTTGTTTTGTCATATAGTTTTACTGACTCTATACTTACTATTACTTGAACCATAGGTTTATTTACTTACACCTTTTTTTATATTATTAACAACTTTTAAGCCATATATATTATCGATAAATCAAATGAAATAAAACAGATTTTTAATATGAACCCTTAATTATTGGTCCAAAAAAACTTACCACTCTATAAGCTCTAGGATATTCCTCTCTGGCATATCTCTCGGAGAATCTTCCTTTATCATAGCCACCTTCAAATGAATAACGGTCTCTGGAGCTCCTGCCATAACCTAACAAATGAATGAATTGATAAGACATATGATTACTAAGAGACAAACTGCTATCTATTGCTTCACCCCAGTTTTATTATAAATGCCTATATAGGGCCACTTCGGTCCTGGCCCCAAGACGTAAATTGCATAAGTTGCAAATTTAGTGACAAGTTTAGACACATCGCCAAAGCAAATTAATCAGAAAATTAAAATAAAAGGAACAGTTTATTTGAAAACCAAGTTAAGTACATAAAAAAATAAACTAGTGCATACTGAATTGACAATCATCTTCAGTGTACCAACAAATAATCTAAGGAAATTAGACTAAATAAATCTTAAGCTAATAAGAATAATTTATATTGTACCAAACCAACATACATATCATATTAAATCAGAAAACAAATTAATATTATTATTATTGAATAAATCATATTGTATAATATAATGAATAACAAGTGCATAGATCTGAATGTTTAAGAAGTTAATTGTAATGCTTGTAAAGGAAAACTAACTCAGCAGCTTTTTTTTTTTCACTCCCCAAGCAACTTCTAAGTTTAGATTGTCCAAAACTAAATATTGAAAATGCTCTTTCCACAGATACCAAAGAGGCTGCAGCAGAAAGAAATTGTTTAATGTTGGGGAATACTTTTTGAACAGCATGGTTACTTCACTGGGATTTCCACCAATTCAAAGCTATTGTGGTTGTAAGAAGGAATGCCTTCATCCAACATAATATTAGTAAATAATTGTTTTGATTTTACCAGAAATATAATTATTAGTGGTAAGAAATTGTTAGGATGTATCTTTGGCAGCTTTTAAAGCACAATTCATTTCTTTGCCTGTTAAAGTTAAATTATGTTGTGGTTTTGTAGAATCTAAAAGAGAGGCAAACAAATGATTTGAGTTAAATGATTTTGTGAAGCCCATCAATTGCAACAGAGATATTCTTATGAATCACTAAGTGACCTTCGGCGGTTTTTTTTACATAAATGATTGACATTTTTCATCTCGCTATAGGGTCAATTCAATTTTTGTGCTCCTCATTAATTTTCAAAAGTAAGCAGTCATGAGTCAATAAAAACTTGCACACAGTGAGTGAGATGACTTTCACCTTAGATCATTAATTATTATTATTTTTTTCCTTTTGTGCATGCTACAGAGACAAAGTGATTGTTTCGAAAATACTTTGCAACATATACAACAACTTTCTTAACATCTTCCAGATCTTTGCAGGGTAAATTTTAGAGTGAGCAGCACAACATTTATATTTCTGTTGATACTTTGTCATTGCATTCATATTGGCGGCTGCTTTATCTGTAACCATGATGCTCAGGCAATACCCCCCCCCGGGAAGTAAACCGACCCATTTTTCAACGTACCATTCATGCCATGCCATTCAGGAGGGTGTCAAATCCTTGTTTTTTTTAACGACGTTTAGGTAAAAATTGGGCGTGGCGCCCATAAAATTTTAGCCTCCGCCTGCGGGTACCACTGCGACCTTATCAGCGGTTCGCCCCCCCTGAGAAAAAATCCTCTCTACGCCCATGAATTGCTGCTTACTAGTCTTTATACATATTTATTGGTCAGTCAGTTTCAATTTTCTGTATTTCCTAGCACATATTATTGGTTCATTGTGCATATTACAAACAAGCTGAACTACCTGATAAGGTTTCAAAACATTCACTTTTATACTACAGTGAGTAGTTAGTTGGTACCCAGGAAGTAAAAGTGCAATGCAATTGCTTTTTTAATTTCGGGTGTTCAATACATGTGAAACCTCCTTATGTTTGGATTGTGGTTATATCAAAAGAGGTTAAAGAGCCAGGACTTGAGTTAGATATTCCTTTTATTTTTTTACTTAATGCAGGTAGAGCCATTGCAAAGCAGTATCTTCCTGTGCACAAGCCTTGTAACAATTTCAATAATTAGACAGAGCTGGTAGGTCACTGTACTGTATAAATTGCTGTAAGTCTGGTATTACCATGATTAATTATTAAAAATCAGCATAAATCAATAAAAATAAAATCATAATTGAGGTACCTATAACTTCCTTGTTATTTTTTTGAAAAAATCAATTTTTTTATGACCCTGCTCAAAACGTCAAGGTTTTTCAGATTCTTGAAAATCACTAAATTAGCACTTGTGCAATTTACACACTGTGGCTAGAGCCAAACCGGCCCTATATAGAAATTTACAATAAAACTGGGGTGGAGAAATAGATAACAGATGGTCTCACAAACACGAATCCCTCCGCAACCATATAGAGCATACTACATGATCAAGAGAGAAGTATTCAATACACTTTCGTTTAGCAAGAATGTTCTAATCAGACAAAAATCTGTTAGTTTTTCTAAATTTAATGAATTTACCACTTTAAAATAAATTTAGAAATGTTGTTTTGCAAGCTTGGTAGTATAATAAACGGGCAATATTTTGATTTTTTTGCATTAGTGACTGTAGATACTCTACATATACAATATTTAAATCCAAATTTTCAAAGTCCATTCTGGAAATAGAGTGTATAAAGATAGCAGGTAAAAGACGTCATTCTCCATAAATAATACTAAACTGATTTAAATAGATATTACACATTTCAACAAGACAACTTGTCTACCTTCAGATAGAGAAAAAAAAACAACGAATGTCAGTTGATTGTTCCAGTGTAAAATATATTTGTTAGAACAAATATAGAAGTTAATGTAAAGATAGAAAAAGAAAAACATTTCTAAGATGGGAAGTCCTAATAAAATTGGCATTGGAATAAAGATGGGAAGTCTGCATAAAATTGGCATTGGATTTTTTTTAGGAAGGTATCCCATAATTTCTATTAGGGAAGAAAAAATAATTAAAGGGGAACGAAGCTAAATTCTCGCTTTGCGCCAAGAGAAAATCTTAGTTTTTGATAAGTATGTTGAAAATAATATTCCAAAATATTTTATATAATAAATACATGGTTTTCTTTAAAATAATTAAGATATTGTATCAATAAATTATGTATGTTTTTAATTGAAATTATTGCACTCTCCAAAAAGTTTTAGTTTCAGATTTAAAAATTACCTTAATTTCATTTAATGGCGTTCTAACAGAGAAATAACATAACTTTAATTTTCTACCAGTAAAATATTTGCTAACAAATGCACATTGCACTGCAGCACAGCATTTCTAAACTGTCATTGATTATAGGTATTTACCATCCAAAATCAAATTATGATTAAATGAACAGAAAAAAATTATCAGGAAACCAAACATATGACCAGTAGAAAAAGTTTATCAGACAAATTGTCGCCTATTACTCCACCTCAGTTGTAGGCCTTTGAATAAGGCCCTAGGGTGTAAACAGCTCAAGTGCTAGTTTAGTGACGCTAATGAAGCTGAAACATCTAAAAGAACTGGAAAATGCTCGACGTTTCGAGAAACTAATCTGCCCCCGTTCTGAAAATCTGAAAATGGTTAGTAAATGCAATTAAAACAGTAAAAATCTCATGCACTTTCTTAAGTTTTGAATTGATTTTGACAAGATATATAATAATATTCAAAACTTGACAAAACACATGAGCTTTTAACTGAATTGCATTTACTAACAATTTTAATTTTTAGTTTTTTGATTCTTGACAAGAGGGACAGATTTGTTTCGAAACGTCGAACATTCTCCATATCTTTAAGCTTCGTTAGGGTCACTAAACTAACACTTGCACTGTTTAGACCCTGGAGCCAGAGCAAAGAAGCCCTATTCAAAAAGCCTACAACTGAGGTGGAGTAATATAATAGACAACAATTTGTCTGATAAACATGAATCCTCCACAACAATATAGAACACATTTACAGTAGAATAAAGGTTAACGTTACTTTTAAAGGTCAAAAATAAATTTCACAAAACTACTTACAAGCAGTTACACAAGCATGTCCAAAACAAACATCTATTTAAACATTTCAAATTCCACAAACATTATGAAAGGAATGCTAATTTTATTCCAAAATGATTGGGTGTACACAATTTTGGCATCAGTAAAGACATAAAAAAACTTTTATCCTCTTAAAACACAACTTTCTTGTTTCCTTAAATATTACACTAATATATTGCAATAAATAGTGCTTAGATGACCAATATCACACCCAGAGTTTCGATTACTTTCATTAGCCACATTTACATGGGGAAGACTAATTTAGTCCTGGGATCAAATAATGAACTATTTAGTACACATTTTGATACTTGGACTAATCTTTTACAAACTTAACATTTGAGTGTTTGACATTTGAAATAATATCCCATTACCCATTTTTTTTTTTTGTTTTTGTATTGTTTCCATAAAGTAAGCTCTTGGATTATTATCCTGCCTGCATCAGTTGGTAGTGCAATATCCTGCTATTCACTTGTAATTCGATCTTTAAAAAATCAACATAATCTTAAAAAGAAAAAAAAAACCTGTTTACACCAGTAAAACTGAGTTTTGGTATCCCCTATTCGATGTGGATCAAATTTTGACACTTGGATGTTTACATGGATTGGACCAAATATTTGGTATGTCCCATGTAAATGTGACTATTGTCAATATGAAGATGAAGCATTGGAACACTGCCTTTGATCTTGTTAAATCCTGTACTATAAATAAGATTGCTGAATATATTTCTTATTTTCTAGATAATTTCTACAAAATCTGTTTTGAAAATGTAGCATCAGAAATAATAACTCTTATAACTGCATTATATTTTTGGTTGACTGCATGATTCAAAAAATAACTTATGTACCTACCTCCTTGAAGAAGTCTATTTTTGATACCACTTTAAAATTAATATTATTATAAGAAATTGGTAGGGTTATGAAAAACAAAAACAACAAATTATTCTCCCTTTACAGTTTCACAGACAAAAAAGCTCATTTACAAATCAAGAGTTTAATAGTTTATGCATATGATATGATTGTGCTATATCACTCTATTTATAAATTCAATTAAAAACTTATTTTGACTTTCAAGTAAATATGATAATGCCTGAAAAAGCATATCACAACTTGGGAGTTTTATGAGAGTATGTTATGAATTGTCATTGTAAAATATCTTAAATGCAAATAACAAATTTAAATTATTTCTTTTTTAGTGTTTTATAGATGCCCTTGTTTCGGCAGCTTTGTTAACAAGACATAATTGTGACAAACAATAAAGCATATTTTGAATTTGCATTTATTGCATATCCAGAAAAACATTTGAGTTTTTCGAGCTGATATTAAGTTTTTATTTTCATAGTTTTTACCTCCACCTGTCCATGGATTACCTCGACTTGAGCCTCTGTACGAATTACCACGAGAGGAATAACCTCTACCGCCTCGCACCATGGTTCTATTCAAACTGAAAAAAAAAAAACATTTATTAAGGAACCAGAAACAATGAGTTTTAAGAATAAGACAGTTGGAATATGTTGGAGCATATTTCAATAGTTACTAAAAGTTTATATTGATGACTTTGTTCCAAATTCGTTCTCGGCCCCATAAGTTCCATGTTCCATCCCGCCTTGAAGATGAACAAAAACTCTAGATTTTTGTTCGCTTCCGGAGAAATGCGTTTAATATACAAAAAACAACTAACTGAAATAAAAATTTAGCAAAACGTTTTTTTCTATTTGTCGGAGGCGTGGAGCATAAATTTATATCAAATCCGCCTCAGGTTTTGAAGATTATTCTAGTCCGATTAAAGTACCAAAATTACATACCTTCGAATGTCAACTGGTGGATACACCTTTATAACACTTTTCTAAACTTAAAATTGATTTATGTAATCACTATTTTAGCCAAACTTTCTAAAAATGCCGATGCCGATACCTTCGCAAGGATACTACGCCGCAAAATGGCTGCCAGGAAATGCCACAGCCACAGTGAAGTAAGCGAAGCGTCGTGAAAATGACGAAGGGCGACAGTCAGTGTTGCCAGATCGAAAATGACAAAAGCGGGAGGCGTCATGTAAAAAGCAGGGACAAATATTGAAATTTCTATTTTATGTGTTTTGCTAGTATAGTACTTCTTAATATGAGCAATATGAACATTGTTTATTCTTAAACAATGATATGAGGCACATAGTGCAGTAAACTAAGTTATTTAATCCATATTCATATACAAAATCACAAGATTGGTTTATAATATAAAATAATAATAATAATTAGTATCCGTAGGTAACGTACCTACCTAGGGAAAATCTATATTAGTTTTTACATAAAATATATATATTTTTTTTATTGCAGATTTAAAAAAGAAATAGTCCGAATCAGAAAAATATTCAGTCCTTTCGTTGCGACCTTAACCGCTGGTCACTATGCTGATCAGTAATTGATATGAAAAGGAAACCATTCATTCCCACAGTATTCTTTCGTCGTATTTCATGCAACTGCATGTTTAGTTTTAAATAGAAAAAAAATTGAGCGAGTCTGCTAGTACTCGAGACACTGATGTGTAAACATATCCTATATCGACATCATCGACATGAAAATCTAGGCCTTAGGCCGCGTGACGCCAGAATATAGGCAACCACTTATTTGGAATTAGTTGCCAGGCGTTAGAAATATCACGTTTTACACTAACGGTTACAGACAGCCTGCAAAACACATTCCCGTCACCAGATACCGCCAGACGTGCGTTACATTTGTAACGTTTACATTAGAATGTCTAATAGTACACTTTACGCATAGCCCTGCGCTCGCTTCGCTCGCTACAGCGGCACAACGAACAAAAACTAACCCAAAGGCATGCCTAAAAGCAAGAAAAAAACTTTTTACGAATATAACCTCAAGAAAATAAAAAATATGATTAAAATTAACCGTAAAAATCAACGCGAGCGAAGCCGCGGATAAAAGCTAAAAGTGTCCTATGTTCTGTATTGTATAAAAATCCGAAAATTCGGACTTTTTTAGGACGATAGCCATGGCTTCGGACGAATTTGTCGTGGATTTTGAAGCGAAAATTCATTTTAAATTCAACCGTCCATTAAAAATAAGCTGTGCTATGGATCCAAATACACTGCGAATATAATAATTAATAAATAATAGTTTTGAGGGTTCGTTTAATTTAAAATATGCTTTTTTTATCGCCTAAAATCGGTTAAAAACGATTTTAAATGGCAAAATTGTATATAATACCGCCCTATCGGTTAGAATCGGTTTACACATTTCCGTCCCATTTGCCTAGATATACCCTCATACCGCCGCGTAAGATGTTTACACATCAAAAACCCTTTTTGTATTTGCTCAAAAAATGGCGCAAACTGAGCATAGGAGTAAAGGTAAGTTTTATCAGGAGATATACCTTGAACATTCATCCAACAAGGATTAAATCTTTAATCTAATATCTACCTGCCTGTGAAATTAAACCTAATTTCACAGCTAAATAATAGTTGTTATTATAAGCTGTGCTAATTTTTGCAATAGAAATTAGGTTTATTGCGTGGAACGGTACCTATACAATCAAAACAGTAAATCTACCGCAAAGATGGTAGCCTTGGCAACACTGGGCAAATACGCCCAAGATCACTAAACAGGTTTCTGGTGTTTTTAATCCTTCCTTCAAATTTATAGGGCACTGATGCCAAATGTCGAATTCTCAAATATCATCGTGGCAATTCCCCAGGCACAGGAAAATAGACAAATCCATTTAAAGTTGTTAGATCGGATTAAACTATTTGCAAAACAAAACCCAACAAATAGTATGAATACAATTGAGTAGATTATTCAAAGAAATGAGTTCTTAGCTAGCAAGCTAGCGCGGTCTCTAAAAATGTTTCCCAGCAAATTAAGGAAATTTTAGGAAATCTTGTGTAAGCCGACAATGTTGCACACGAAAAACCAAATTGGACAGTCGCCATTTCGCTAAGAAAGCGGAAGCCTAATGCATGATGGGATTTCCAGTGATGCCGTTAGCGGTTGCTTTACTCGAAGTTCGGGATTATTTTTTCTTGTGTGGTTCAGGCATTTATAGTTCCTATAACATTTTTCTATGATTTAGTTCAATAGCCTTTTCTATAAATAAAAGCAGTGTGGCCAGGAGTGGCACTGGTGATGAAAATTAAAAAAATATTTATTATTTAGAGATTGATTACCAATCCAATACCACGCACTAGCTTTGAGCTTTGACTCACACCATGGTGTAAGCAAAAGCAAGCGTGAAAAAGAGAAACTTATCTAAAAATACGCAATTTTAATGGATACCTAATTTAAAATCGAAATCGCCTTCTAAATGAGTTTAATTACAGAAATATAGGATTATTGATAATTGTAAAATCAATAAAAAAGCATTTTCCGGTCCTGCACCCTATGCTTTGATGTACCTAGCGGTGTTGCCAATTGTCACATAACACATAATATAATTATCAGATTTTAAAATAATTTTGCCAGCATTCTGGTAAAAAAAATTATATGGAGAATCAGAACGAATAAAATTTTTGCATGTCCCGACTTTTTCAAGTTTTAACATAATTTACATCAAAACCTGATGCATTTTAAGATCCTTTACAGTTCGACGGCACTATACTATAGGTATTAGCCGTTTTTGATTGGTGCATTAACGTCACTAACTTTTCACTTTATCGGCGGTCCAGCGATTTATTACGAGCAGTGTTACCAGATCTACTATTTTTATAGTAGATTTACTATTTTTGACCTTTGGCTACTATTCTACTTTCTTAAAGGTAAATTCTACTATTATTTAGAGAAAAACAGAATACTTGAATAAATATCCTAAAACTACAAGTAAAAATTAAAAAATTAAATAGAAATCTTAAAATCTAACATAACATCTTAATTATTTTTGTGAAGTGGAATTACGTTGTTATTTTTAAGCAGTTTTAAAAGATGGCACCACCAACACCCACCACTGGTTCTATATACATATAAGGGATTCACCGGCTCGTTCTTTGAATCGTTTAAATGTTATTAGCATTTTAAAGTCGGACTTGCCGCTGATGAAGTTCGACGGGTGAGGGGCAGAGGAGAAAAACCCTACAAAAACAGGTGGTAGCAGTAGCAGTTTAACTGTTTTGATAGGGGCTGAGTGAAATCAAATTTTTTTACCGCATTCTTTTCGAAACTTATTACCCGTGCTGTTGACTATACTTACGACTTGTCACTTGTGTGTCTCTGTCTGTGTCAGCGTGTTTACTCAAACCCGACTGTAAAACTCGCGGATGCTGTGACAGTATCGCTACATTCCATGCCATACCTATTTCACTTTTCGAATGGCCCTCCGCTCGCTACCGCTCGCTACGGGGGCTCAAGAAAATGAAACTAACCAGGTGCTAACCCAATCTAACCCAAGACATACCTAAAAACAAGAAAAAAACAGTTTAGAAATATAACCTTAAAAAAAATTTTAAAACACCGACGGGGTTTGAACTCGAGTCGCCGAAATGAAGGCTAATCATGCAAACCCCTAGACCACCAGGGCGCATACAAACGATTGGTTGCATCACGACGACATGACGCGCAAGTGCGCGCGCACGCATGGAATGTAGCGATACTGTCACAGCATCAGCGAGTGACTGAATAACAGGTGTTATTAGTTTACTGTTAGTGGTTAGTGGTATTAGTTCTGCTTTACTTCAGTTTTACCATGAATAGGTATGTTTTTTTTTAAAGCTAGACAGTGAATTTGTAATCTACTATTTTTTAAATCAATCTACTATTTTTTTTACATCAATCTACTACCTAACTGTAAAACTGATCTGGCAACGCTGATTACGAGTATTACGACAGGTAGGTCTAGTAGTGCAGGTGGTCAGATGCTGTGTTTGTGATACGGGGGGCCCGCGTTCAGTTCCCGTCGGTGCGGTGGCAAGACGTGTTTTTTTTTTAAACTTATGCTTGTTTCTTTTTGTAAATTTGGGTTAGTTTGAGTTAGTTTTGTTTGATTGCGCCCCGGAGCGAGCGAAGCGAGCGGGAGGCCATGCGTGTAGAGTTAACACTACTCTAAAGTGACGTTAACCAACCAATCAGAAGCGGCTAATATAGCATAGTGCCGTAGGACTGATAATTTTGGCTTAGCCATCACATAACTTTAGTGGTGTTTTTTTTTTTGTATTAAGTGGGGCCTAATAACTCCCTGCATTCTGCATAACAAATTAGGTTCTTCAAGCATGGGTTGTTGTTTGTTTGTTGCAGTTGATTTGATTTGTTAATTCAATTATAGCTATGGTAACTACTCCGGTAATAAAGTTATTTCGATTTGAAGATATTAGAGTCGGTGATGCCAAAGTGCCTACTTTGAACCACTTTAATTGCTTAATTGGTTTGAATGACATATTAACCGATTATGACGATTATTGATGAAGCATTTGTAAACCGAAAACACTTACTTATAAGCAGTTAAAGTGGGTCGAGGTACTGGCAATTAAAAGTTTTAGATAATTCTCTGTTTAATTTTTCGTTCCTCCATTTTCCACACGACTTGCTGCTGGCTGTTGCTGAAGGTGCTCTGGACCGGCCTCGGTGTTGTCGTCTGGACGCAGACAAACGACAGAGGCTTCATTGGTTTTTGTCAGATATGTTGAAAAAGGAATGCCTATAATATATTGCGGGTTCTACATTTACGGAATTAGTTATTCAGAAAAAGCAGTCCTTAGATGCAGAAGAGTCCTGGGCATCATTTCTGACAAATAGATGTCTTTATGGTCCAGGAAATTGTTTTCAGCGAGCCACGTGGCTCAGTGATTAGATGAGGCGTTTCTGATACGGCGAGCCGGGTTCAATTCCAGTGGCAAGAAATGTTTTGTTAGGGTTCTGTTTGTAAAAAGATTTTTCCCTCATTTTGGCCATGCCTTTGGTTAGTTTTTGTTGGTTGCGCCCCCGTAGCGAGCGCAGGGCATTGCATGAAGCATAGAGAAGTGATTTATATACATAAATCACTTTTTTCTTCAAACGTCAGTAAATCCGTCATTATCGACTGTGTAGGCGGCCGTGAAGTTTCGTTTTTCCTCCGCCGGAGCTTTACTTTTCACTTTTCCGCCGGCGGAGGTAAAAGTGTTGTCATAGCAACATAGATACAATACAAACAGACAACAAAATAAGCGTCAACAACTCAAGATTTATTAAACTACAATTTGTATTTATCACTCAATTTGTGACTGCATTTCTAAAAATCACTAATTTATTAACAAATTGGTTATTATTTAATCGAACTTACTCAATAACTGCTTATCAATACGGAATTAAAACGCAATCGGAGACGCAATCTTAAAAAAAATAATTATTGTTGACAGTGTCCACTGACAGCTTTATGTTACATTACTATAGCAACAACCTGTGCCTATTCACCGACACCGGTCTAAGCCGCCTTGCGAACCCACTTATCATTAATAATAATTAGATATTATTACTATTAAAAAGAGATGTTTTTGCATTAATTTGTCGACATTTGAAGAAAAAACAGCATATTTTATTTGGAGGAAAAGTTACTTTTCCTCCATATAAAATAATATACTATTCTATGGCATGAAGTGACAAAATACAAATAGAAACATAGTGATGCGCGCGCAAGCCCCGGACTCGTCAGGTGAAAGGACATAAGTGTTGAAAGTACAAAGCGAACTTTCACATGAGTAATGCACACTAATTCTCCTATAACCACCTAGAAAATGAGATTAAAAAACACACTTTAAGATTCTTTAAAAAATAATTAATCACACGCGTGTTGAAAAGTATCTATCGTGTCATCGCCATCATAAATAAGGGTTTCGCCATCTGTCAAGCCTATCAAATATGCTGTCAAAAGTGTCAAAAATTCACACCATCTGCCATCTGTTCAAATAGAGTTGTGTTGAAAATAGAGACTCTGTGGAAAATACTTTATTATTTATTTTTTTAAAATACATTTTTGACAAAACTAATTCTTCCCCCCTTAAAGTGGAGCCCCGTCGCCCCCCATATGGCCCAAGGTAGTCCCCCAGGTACCACAGCTCCCATAAAAATTTGGACCCACTACCTCATCCCGTTCTCTCGGAATTAATTATTTTCGTTTTTTCTTCTCTCCCCTCCACTGGCCAAACGGGGGGGGGGGGGTTTACGACGTCTAGATTTGGAACAGAATCTTCATTTTACTCCGTCTAAATCCTCTGAAAATGTCAGCCCTGTACCTCATCGGGAACATGCCGAAACGATCGCGAGCTGGCGGTCTCCCTCCTTTTTACGGTTTTTCGATCAGGCCACGTGTCCTGACGCGAGTTTAACATTTTTAACCCATCCCAAGAAAGTGCACAACGCCGCTAAAGAAGTTTTCACTTCAAAAATTATAAGCTTAATATTTTTAAATGACTTCAGTAATTCGAAAAGTTGAGCCCTAGGAGGCGTAGGCGCGTACGGGGAATTTCTTTTTGTAACTATCACGTCCGACCGTCCGATTCGATGGTGACATATTTTCAACTATTGCATGTTGCATGGCAATCATGGCATGGCAGCGAACGTGTAAACACTGTATAGTATAAGGTCAGAGACAAGCAACTGTCCCTGATAAGGGTACAAAAATGTTTTTCTGTAATATAAAGAAATTGTGTATATGTCGTAGCCAGATTACAAAACCCGTCGTTTTATAAATGGCCTAGGCGTTTTATAAATAGCGGCCAAATTGTAAAATTTTCGTTTACCTTTCATTATTTTGCTGTCTGGCTAGCCGAATTATCAAATGTTTAGGCGTTTTATAAAACGACGTTCAACACGAGGCCAGATTGTCAAATGTTAAGATTATCACGAGCGGCTAAAACACAAGTTACGTTCCAGGTTTTATTTGCCTTTTTTTCTTAATTTTGGGTTAGTGTGTGTTAGTTTTGGTTAGCACTTGGTTGGTTCTTGTTGATTGAGCCCTGTAGCGAGCGAAGCGAGCGGAGGGCCATGTAAAGCCATAATAATACCCCGGCTGACGGATCGCAACTTGTTCATTTGCGATCCGAGTATTATTATGGCTTTGTACAGCCCTCCGCTCGCTTCGTTCGCTACGGGGGCTTACTCAACAAGAACTAACCAAGTGCTAACCAAAACTAACCACCCAATGCTTACCGATAT
Source organism: Pissodes strobi (assembly GCA_016904865.1). Taxonomy (NCBI): domain Eukaryota; kingdom Metazoa; phylum Arthropoda; class Insecta; order Coleoptera; family Curculionidae; genus Pissodes; species Pissodes strobi. Next base: position 5,466 of record MU184985.1, on the reverse strand, counting down.
AACATACTTAAATACATTAATAAAAATTTTGATTGCCCTAACTTTTAAATAAAACTTTTATTTTACAAAATGACTACAACGTCTCACCCCCCAGAATGTCAAGCAGAGGTTAATTTTAAACATTTGATAATCAGGCCGCATGTTGACCGTCGTTTTATAAAACACCTAGACATTTTACAGCTCGACTAGCCAGATAGGAAAATAATGAATGTTAAACGAGAATTTGACAATCTGGCCGCTTTTTGTAAAATGTCTAGACATTCTATAAAATGGCGGGTTTTAGAATGTGGCTACGACATATATACCGACAACGCTGCGCCACGAAAAACCAAATGGGGCGATCGGCAAGAAAGCGGAATGGGAGCTTCTGTGATCTGTGATGGTGATGCCAGCTAACTTTTTTTTGGAATCCTCCGCCGAGTCCTCCCGCCTGACGAGTCTTGGGCGGGCGCATCATAATCACATTTCTGACAAATAGAGGTCTAGGGAGTTGTTTTCAGCTGGTTTCGTGGCGCAGTGGTTAGATACTATCCTTGCAAATCACAAGCGGCCCTGGTTCGATTGCAGTGGCAGGACATATATTTTTTAAGGTTATATTTGTGAAAAGTTATTTCTTTATTTTGGGCATGCCTCCGTTTAGTTTGGGTTAGTTTTACCTGATTGCGCCCCGGAGCGAGCGAAGCGAGCGGAGGGCATTGCATGAAGTGAAAAAAATACAAATGTAAAAATTGTGATGCGCGCTAGCCCAGGCGGGAGGGCTCGGGCGGATAGTTAAATAATCTGCGGTAATGCCCGGCCGCGATATTCGTAGTGCACTTGTGAATGCATGCGATTTATTAAAGACTTGCAATTGGCAAGTATATCTCTCCGCTCGCTCCGGGGCTGAAGAAAAGGGAACTAACCATGTGCTAACCCAAGCCATACCCAAGAAAAACCCAAAAATCAAGAAAAGAACTGTTTACTTAAAAAAAAACAAAACCGACGGGATTTCAACCCGGGTCGCCGAAATGAATGCCAACTATGCAGACCCCAGACCCCTAGACCTTAGACAAGGAAAGAAGAGGACAGATAACATGGGAAAAAGCCTGTTGCGGGGTGCCACATAAATTACTGGGTAACTTCAATAAATTAATCGAAATTATAAGTAATAAATAATAATTAATAAGTTAAAGTAATTTTCAGTCGTGAAATAATATAGCCATTTTATAGGTAGAGTATGAAAAATATATTACCTACGCCTCTGTTGAATGACTCTCCTTGAAGAAGATTTATGGCTTTATTGATTATTTGGTGACTGAAAATATCCAAGATCTGGTATCAAATTACTCTCGATAATTAAATAAACATCCCTACCACGATATACTCAGAGGTAACACAATGTGTACATTATGCATTATTATTAAAACAAGAAATATGCAAATAAACTACAATGTCAGCAGACAATAATTACCTCCTTCTTCTCACTTCGACTCTTGCAACCATATGCCTAACAATTTACCATTATGAATCTTAGTTTTTATCTCTCTTAGTTCAAAAACTCACAAAGTAACTGCAAAATAGCACCGCCACAACAATAGATGTGTTTGCCACATAAATAATGGCCGCCGCTCTGAAAAGGCATTAATTTCAGTACATTGGCTTAATGTCATGCGCGGTATCCTTACTCTTACCTAATCTAAGCCCTAGACCATCTGCTTACATACAAACAACTTGTTTTCTTTGCATAATGCAAACAACTGGTTACATTGCGAAGACATACGTCACGTCACGTAGTTATCCATTCAGGCGCCTCTTATTCACAAGTGCACTATGAACTGAAATCTCGCTGCTCGGCCGCTGTACGCCAGTTTTCAGCCTTCACGGATGCTTACGAGCTAATTCATATATTTTTTAAAGTTGTTTTTTCTTGATTTTGGGCATTGCCTTGGGTTAGCTTTGGGTGGTTGCGTCCCCAGAGCGAGCGTATGGCGATGCGTGAAGTGAAATATTAAAACTACACTAAGACTTGGCTACTGCCAAATGCGTAGGTTCGAAGGTTAAAGATTTGGCGTACGTAGAAGTCCGTGCATCCACTCCACGGTGGGGATGACCAAATATTAAAATGAGTCGATTGATCCGAATCGATCCGACTATTTTCCAAAGAATCGATTCGTTAAAATATTCGGTTAGTTCGAATCGATTTATTCGATTCGCAGTAGGATCGAATGAATTCGATATGAGATTATTAAAACGATACCTTGAAAGGACTAATGGCCATTCGCACGGCCTCTCATAATCCAAGATTAAAGTTAAGGTGCACCTTATCTGGTATATTTGCATCAAAAATACACCAGATAAGGTGCACCTTAACTTAATCTTGGATTAAGAGAGGCCGTGCGAATGGCCATAAGTGGCTAACTTAAACTACATAAGCCGTATTCGATTCACTACTTTGGATCGATTCAGATCGATCTAACTGAACTTTATTGAACTGATTCGTGTTCGATTGTAAAAATATCACTTTGCCCCCACTACCTAAAAAGTGATCCAGCTCACCTGTAAGTGAACCGAAAATGGACCAGGATCACTTAGATCGGTTACTATAGCAGCCTAGTAGCACTAACAAAGTTTAAACTGAAAAAAACATCATAAAGTTAGAACAAAAAATATGAAATAATATAACATTTCGAACTTGAGATTACATCCTATCACATTATCACAAGCATGCAATCGCCGAATTGATCGATACGAAACTCCCATATAGATTCGATTCATCTGATGCAACAGCTCAACCCCCGGTGCCCGGTCTCAGCGGTCTCTCTCTGATGGGTCAGCCAGCATTTCCCGCAAAATATAGGTAGTTAAAGTTAGGTTTTATGCCAATAATGCGAAACAACTACATTTATTGGTACTAGCCCCACCCATGTTACTCCATTGTCGTCCTGAGTTTCGAGGCTTTCGCCAGCCGCCAAATGTTTTGTATAAACGCGAAAGTACATCCACTCCACGGTTCCGTTCTGGGTCTTAATTAAACCCACAGAAATGCATAAAAGTGACAGCTCCACCCAGGAGCTAAAAGCAATTTATAAAATTCGAAAAATGTAAAAACAAAGCCAGTAACTTTTTCTGCTAGATTAGAACTGATTTTGGGTATGCCTTGAGTTAGTTTTAGTTGGTTGCGCCCTCGAAGCGAGCGGAGGGCCATGCTTTTTCCTCACTTATCTAGCTCCGCCTCCGGCCATTAACTGCATTTCTATTGGTTAAATTAAGATACATAACGGAACTGTGGCGTGTATGTACTCTCGCTTAATAAACACACTTTATGCATGCCTGACACAAGACAAGACATACTCTAAATCCAAGAAAAAAAAATGAAACATTAACATTCGTGGACTGAACCATACAGCTCAATTTTTCGGCAACTCGATAAAAACGCATTTGTTTCGCATTGCTAACTTTCTAATCACGGCACGGTATAAATAAATATACGGTAGGTTCCCTGGAGACAAATTTCCAATTTTGCCGACATTGTTTGGCGTCGGAGCGAATCCGCGCGGATCAATCTGGTTCGTGGCCCAAGGTGGCCCGGCTACGAGGGACAGCATACCGTCAGTGTGCAAACGCCCTGAGATTGTGCACTGTCATGTCGGGTCGCGTTGAAATGATAACCGAGGAAATTGTTTTGCAGCAGCGAATACTTTTTGAATCTCTCCCGATAGACTGCTCGCTGATTTATACCGTGCTGCAGGTGTCTGGCGGCTTTTGCGTTTGATGCAAAAACATCAAAACGATATTACTAGATATTATTCGTACTCTGGTCACGGGTCACGGCATCTAAGAAATTACATCTTGATCTATTTTTAAGTAGGGTTGGGCGGTTATTGAGAAAAAAACGGTTATTTTTTAACCGGTTATTTTTAAAGTCCGGTTAATCTACTAGGTCAGGTTAACCGACATCGACAATAATTCGCACAGGAACCAAACCAGATTTTTTAAATAAAAAATGATGTCAAAATTTCAAGAAATCTGGAAGCAGGAGCATTTAAAAAAATGGGCGAGTCTGCTAGTACTCGAGACACTGATGTGTAAACATATCCTATATTCTATGTTCTGGCGTTAGAGTTTTACAAGGAAGCGCTGAAGTAGACGCGTATGGGTTATGATGCCACATCCCCTTACACACTTCCGTACATTTTCCCGAGATTTACCCTCATATCGCCGCGTAAGATATTTACACATAAAAAGTCATACAATGTATATCAATTTTACCATCCGTCTACATCTATGAAAAATATTTATAGTTTGGTGAAGCACAATACGCTGACTGCAGGAAAATATGAAAATATAATAACAGATATTTGGATATTTTTTTACTATCTAAACGAATACACGCACTACCCTCAACTAAAACTAATTAAAAAAATTAAATTTTTGCGCTAAAACAAGCTAAATTAAATTAAACAAAGACAAACAAATTCGAGAGCACGCTCGGAATATTTCGCGTCATTGTAATCTGTAAAAACGGAAGCGTCCGACTGCACATTACGTTACTGGTGATAGAGCGGCTTTTTATGATCCTTTACACAAGTAGAGCACTATGTAAAATTCGACTTTCCTATTGGTCGATACATCTCGTATTACAATACGTATTCGTGATGCAATCAATGGTTGGGTCTCAGCTGGACGGTCAGGGTTCAAACCCCGTTGTTTTTTTTTATTATGTTGCTAAACAGTTTTTTTCTTGATTTTGGGTATGTATTAGGTTAGTTTGGGTTAGCACCTGGTTAGCTTCCTTTTCTTGAGCCCCCGTAGCGAGCGCAGAGCCATGCAGATCTACAAATAGGAAAGGAAGTCGATTTTTACATCGTGCTCTGCTTGTGTAAAGGATCTTAAAACGCATATGAGCGTCTCGCAACAGTTATGATTTTGGCTGCCATCAAGGTAAAAGCCATAGGCCCTCTTTTATATGTCTATGGTAAAAGCATTGTCTAAGACAATGGTAAAAGCGTACTTCAACGCTATCTAGTGTAGGTGGCGTTGACTCGAGCGATTGCATTCGATGTCTTCGCGATGCAATCAATTTGCAGCAAGAGCCCTCGTGATCGAGAGGTTTAGATGGTTAGGTCTGATATCAGCGGCTGTCGACGGCCCGGGCTCAAACCCCGTTGTTTTTGTCTTGGGTTAGTTTGGGTTAGCACCTGGCTAGTTTCCTTTTCTTGAGCTCCCGTAGCGAACGGGAGCGAGCGGAGGGCCATGCCAAAAGTCAAATATTACTTATTGTAATATGTGCCCGTACATTGGATGCACTTTTTACGAAATATTTTGCTTCATCTAACTAAACACCAGGATATATTTAACAAAAGCCGTATTATAGTGGATATACAGCAGCTTCCATGTGTTTCCGCGAATACATTCACAAAGAATCCCCCTTCTCTGTAGGTTTGAAAAAAATCCTTGGTGGCAGCCAAAATCATAACTGTCGCGAGA
>MU184984.1:236307-296726 GCA_016904865.1 Pissodes strobi | reverse complement strand
TGATTCAAGACCTAAAACTACAAAAAGACGATATCCTTGCCAGCCTAGATATCAAATCACTGTATCCAAGTATACCAATCGACGAAGCCCTAGACCAAATAGCCATGAACGAGGATTTTCCACACTACGTCATCGAACTCTCAGAACACTGCCTTAAGAACACCTACTTTTCTTACGAGAATAATATATATCGACAAACAGACGGTGCCCCAATGGGATCTTCACTTTCTCCAGTCGTCGCCAACCTGTTCATGAAATACTTCGAAACTGAAGCTCTGAAGAATGCCCAAATGAAGCCAACCTTTTGGAAGCGATATGTGGATGACATTTTCATTATATGGCCACACGGTAGAGCGAATCTAGACCTGTTCTTAGAAGAGCTCAACAAAATACACCACCGAATACAATTTACACTTGAGGTAGAAGCAAACGGTCAACTGCCCTTCCTGGACCTTTTAATTATAAAAAAAGACGACTTATCCATCGACTACACAGTTTACAGGAAACCAACTCATACCAATAGATACTTAAACGCAGAGTCCCACCATCATCCTTCTCAGATACAATCAGTAGCCGATACTCTGATCTCCAGGTCCATCCAATTAACTAAATCCTCAAATCGCCTAGAAGAACTCCACAACATTAAAACAGCTCTGAAACAGAACAACTATAAAGAACACCACATCAAAAAGGCTTCTAAGCGAGCTACAAACCCAACAACAAACAAGAAAGAGTACGACGAATCCAGACCGACAACTACACTACCATACATAAAAGGCGTAACAGACGTAATTGGAAGGATCCTAAGGAAACACCAAATAACAACAATCTATAAGCCACCAACAACGATCCACCAGATTATAGGCAACCCCAAAGACAAAATACCTTTGGAAAATCACGGGGTATACAGCATCCCCTGCAAGAACTGTGATATGGAATACATCGGCCAAACAAACAGAAGAATCTCTGCCAGAGTACAGGAGCACATCAACAGCACAAGAAACAAACAAACCACCTCAGCTTTGTTTCAACATCACCAAGAAACAGGGCACACAATAAATTTCCAAGAAGCAAAACAGATCGCTCCCATAAAGCACTTTCGAACACGTACCATCAGAGAAGCCATAGAAATAGAAAAAAGAATACATATCAACAGGAGAGATGATGCACAAAATATTTCCAGCACCTGGAAAAGTATCATCAAAAAACAACAATCTAAATCAACCACATCAGAGGAACAAACACATAGACAACAAACTGAAACACAGGAAGTTAGACAGATCCAAGCAGAACCAAGATACAATCTGCGCAGACGCAGGCCTATAAAAGGCCCTGCACAGGACCAGAGCGCTCAGTTCGAGTCGAGCAGCCATCAAGGAAGCAACACTTGAAAATGCCAACTGGGATGTTGGCGAAACGTCGTGAGACTACCAATTCTATTAACGAACGGATTGAAACCCGGAATAACACTTTTGTTCATTCTACCATCCGTGAAAACCTACGCTACAACATATATATATATATATACAGTGTGTCTACTTAAGTTCGCACCATATGGGAAACTTTTTTATTATCAATTTTACAAAAAAGAGTTATTTTTTATAAAAAGTTCTGCTTGGTCCAAAACCTAAAATGCAACCATCAGATATCAAATTTTTTCAGTACGCATACGAGGTTTGTCAGAAAATATGAATTTTGCCCAACAGTAAAGTAAATTTATTTTTGAAAATATCGAAAACTTTAATCAGTTATCACTTTATTCGTTAAACAGTGAGACATATTTATACTAAAATCTTCATGTTACGAGATCTATCTACAAGAAATTATATTATTTATAAATTGCAATGCAACTTGGTTTTAGGAGTTTTGTCATGCAGTTACCACAGAGGAGGCAGGATGATCAACCAACAACTTGGAACTGACTCCACAAAGTGATAAATGTATGAATTTTAAAAAGACGGGCGGGAGAAGGCTTGCACGTAAGAGACCGGTCTGGGCCCATTGCGTGTCCACTCACAACTTAATTCAGCCTGCTAGTCCGGCCTCTCTGACGAAAGCACACAAAATCCTCGGCTGGATCTTTCTCACGTCTTTCGAGTTTAGCACGTAGTTACTCAAGTGCATTTCTCTTACCTTAGCCAACGCTGGACAGTCCGGAAGAACATAATGAAAAATTAGTTAAGTACTTATTCTATTTGTCTAATAAGGATTTGTCAGGTCAAAATCTTGGGTAATTGCTTCAGTTTCAAATATTGGCAGGAGAGCTTTGTTTATATGTGATGGGTAGCATGAAGCTGGTAGGAGATTGGCTAGTTTAAATTTTGGAAAGTACTCCCTATGTAGTTTGCGCGTAGGTTTCTTTCTATCCCCTACATCGATGGCAATTAAAGAAAGGACTCTATTCAAAAGTCAGCCATTGTGACTGAAAATGCGTGTGCCGCGATAGTAGAGTTTTCTATAATATCTTTGTGGGATCTTCTTTCTAACCCATTTTTGAGTCACATCCAATATCTTTTGCTATTACCAAAGAATATTCTATAATATTCTTTGCTATTACTATAGTGTTTTATTGTTTTGGCGCCTGGACTCAGTTCCATACCTGGGATTTCTGGCTTTACTAATTTTTATTTAATCTTCCTAGCACACCCTTTCGAGCAGATTTAAAAAACACTTAATAAGTAAAATATTAATTTTTCGCTGTTATAAAGAGCGTGGTAAATGTTAAATTATCCATATTGTGAACTACTAAAATGCATAAACTACTAAATAAATATCACCCCGTCCTAAGTTTGAAAGACAAATTATAAGCAACGCAAGCGATTATAAACCCTATACGTGCAACGATCAGCATATTTTATTATATAAATACGCAAGCGAACCATCAGTTCAGGAGACTTCTCACCTAAACCAGTTCCCTGCAGAGCACATGTCCGTGGGGTCCTAACCTGCAACCTTATTCCCTACCCAAGCCTGAGTGTCGCAGAGCACATGTTTGTGGGCTCGGGGGTTGCCTACCTACAGTAGTAAAAGTCGAATCTACGATAAATTTGTCAAAGTTCTGATAAAGATAATGTTCAAAGTATAATCTGTCAAGTAATTAAAGTGCAGTGTAAACTTCGAGTGTATTTAAGACAAACCTAACTATAAATAAAACACAACACAACTCAATGACTTATGAACAATTCGAAAAATATACCGATTGAGGCATGCGCACCTTAATAATCGGCAAATCGGCTATAGTGTAAACTCATTAAGTTTCTGACTAATAGACATTGTTATTGTTTTCTCATCAACTCTTTGACCAATAGACATTAACTAAAGTGCTTTCTTTATCATCTCTTCTCACCTGACGTAGAGCGATCCCGAATCTGAGCTATATATATATTCCGCACGCTAGCCAAGGCTGGCTTCACGGCATACAGGACAGGTCGTAACAGTAAAATACCTAAAATATTCTAAACATGATATATCTTCAAAGCGATTTTTTCTGGTGTATACTTTTTTGGGAAACCAAATGCGACAGTTTCCATAATACTGGAATTTCGAATAGTTTATTAATTTCCCGGACATGGGCATGCGCATATCAGTTCTTAAAAATAAGGGTCCTTTAAGCCGCCAAATTCGTGAGCTTACTAAGGTCACGCTTAGGCTTCTCCTAAATTACGGTGCAACAATTTGCTAAATTTTAATCTTCCCTTAATCTAAACTAAAGCTTCACTTTAAATCGTCGATGCACGCGACTATAAGAGTCACACTACGGATGCATTAAAACATGTAGGAGGGTGTCAATTTGAAGGTTTATTTCTTTGTTTGTTGGTAGGTATTTTATAACCATCGCTTCTTCTTTGTCCTTTTTAAATGCTACTTAATCTTTTAAAATCTATCTGATATTGTTGGTATTTATTTTTTCTTCTGCCCGTTTTTTCATCTTGTTTTTATCTATTCTCTTTAAATTCTTATATAAAAGCAAATTTTTTTGTATTCATCATAGCTGGGATTACTTTTAGGACGTCCAGACTAATAATTTTTCATATTTGTAAAATATAGTATATATTCGCCCTCTTTCTCTACATTGGATCATAATGTTTTGGTTTTGCAGAAATCAGGTATATCGCTAGTATTAATTTTCATATTTATTTCAAGCATTTACGGTCATGAGTATAAGGTGTATGCAAAAACTCCCAAGTCAATTCAAACTGAAATAACATATAAGGACTTGACGGAAATAATGGGGACTTCGGAAAATATTCCAGATATTTGGCTGTTTTAATAAAAATTTAATTAAGAACGTTAATCACTTTTTTTTCTGTTTTATAATTTCTATCAAGCATGGTTAGGTGCAAGCATAGTAAATTACTTTGTATATATTTAGGTTCTAGCAAATTGCACATTAATGCCAATACAAATTATAATCACCACGGATTCTATAAACCTTTTTTATAACCTATATTTATTTAGATCAAAAGCTTCACCGTGCTTCATGGTTAGGAGATTTCCACATATTGATCAGACAGATTCATCGACTTTTTTTTAACTAAAATGCGTGTTAGTTTTATAATGTATATAAAAATGTGGTCCTCTTCATCGTTACAAAAGTCCGATCAGTTAAAAAATCATATTGGTTGAATACCAAAAGCTCATTTGCATTAGCGCGAAACATGTAAACATTACCAAGTCGTTCCATTCGAAAGTCGAAATCCCGTCTATTTTTTTTAGGTGAAAAATGTGTCGCTGTCATATTCTTAAATGATTGCCTGTAGTATATCCATAGCCAATCTTTTTAATCAGTCGCTTGCATCTCAGATAGATTTTCGAATAATTTGAATTACAGCGGAACTGTTGGGATTTGCTCTTGATACTTATTTTGGACATGTAGTTATTTGCATTCAAAAATTTTTGGTTATTTAACTCATATTCCCAAAAAGTGTGACTTGTCGGGTTTTGCATCTAGGCGACTGGAATAATAGATTGGCTGTTCCATTCGTCGTTTAAATGTCCATTTTGGGCAACTTTACAGGAGAGCAAGAAACTCAATAAAACAATATGTACTGTCATTTTATGAACATTCTTTTTTTATGTTCGGCACACACACAAAAGAAAAATCCTATACCACCCGACGAGCGGCAATGTTGCCAGGTCTGGCGAAAAATCATTATATTTGGTGATTTTCTAATCAATTTGGTGATCTGGGGAAAACTTTTAAAAAATACCTTATATCTGGTGATTTTTTTCAACACAGATCCACAATTGATAAATTCAAATTTATTTATTTCTTCATTATTACAAGTTCTGCTATATTTTGTATATAATACAAAAAATTCTCTTATTTATCGAGGTACGCTACTGGATATAGCGCTATATTTAAACAAAAACTCCTCTGCTCAATCGGTGATTTCTTATTCTAATGCGGTCAAGAAGATGTGAGTTTATTGGAGCTGAGGGATGAGGTAGAATCTGTGATTACCCTAGATAAGGGGGCTTCCCCGTCATCGCTTGATTTGTTTAGATTTATTTTCCGTCGCGCGCAAGTTTTAAGCTAGGGCAAATAAATCTATAATTAACACATAGTTCTATACTATTATATTATACTATGTATGTACCAATATTTACAGTGGTGTTGTTTTACACACGTGCTTGTGAGTTTTCGGTTATTTCTTTTGGTCGGGTGAAAGGTAGGTAAATATAAAGTGTTTGTTGATTTTTGCTTTATTGGGAAATTTGTCTAGCTGACACAAAAATTACTTGTATATGCTTAAATGCAAAAATATCAAAGCCTGACATTTGATATGGTTAGAAGGGCAGCCGTGTTAATTTAAATATTGTAAATTTTTAATGGATGTTTCTATTTTTAAGAAAATATAGATAAATTTGTGATTCGAAAGCGACAAGAACCACCAGAATAAGGCAGCCCATGGGTCTAATCCCGACTCAATTTCCGATTTTGATGTGCCTAATACTGATGCCTCTGACGGTGAGACCTCTTCCACTGCGATAAAGAGAAAGAAAAGGTTTATGAACATAAATATAACGCCATAAAGAGTTTGGAAAATTGATAATGACGAGTTCTAATGGCATACATCATTTTGGGTAAAAATTGAGCAAGCACCCCCGGCTGCGCCTCCGATGGGCTTTTCCATGATAATCTGGTGATTTTTTCCAAAATCTGGCAACTTTTAAAGCAAGCATCTGGTGATTTTTTGATTTGACAACATTGACGAGCGGTCTGTGTGCGGAGAAGTTGAACTTGAAGCGCTGTTTGTTGTAGTTTTCGGGATAGACGTTATTCGGAAGTCCATTTCAGAGCGAGGCACAACTCTGGGCGGAATCATAAGTTGTTGTTCGAACACCTTTCGTAGTAATATCGATAGTAAGAGATAGGTCCCCCACTTTTCTTCGATGTTCAAGGCTATCAGGCTCTGAGCTATCCACAAGACGGACTGCTCTCTTCTGTATGAAGTCTAATATATTGAGCAAGTGTTTAGGTGCCGAACTCTATATATGAGAACAGTATCTCAGTTATGGTCTTATCTGGGCCTTATAGGTCAGTAAGAGCTGATAAGGTTTGTACAACCTATTTGCTCCATAGAGTTCTCCTGGCTTTAGTGCTGCTACCTTGGCGATTTTGGTGACGTGATTTACGCCAAGACATGTTGTTTTCTACATTGATACCCAGCAAGCTTATCGATGAAGCCAGAGTCAGTGTTTGTCCTGTCATTGATAAGCCAGGTCCTGCGGAGTTTGTTTTTTTGAGAAGACAACTGCTTGAGTCTTTCCTGCGTTAAACTGGGCATTTGTTCACCTCATTGAACGATGGCGTTCATATCCTCATTAATGGCAGCAATCTGATTTTCTCGCTTGCGTTGGGAACGAGCAGCGGCCATTGGAGTCCGCGACATGAATTCGGATATAAGAGTGCTGTCGTCTGCAAGACAGTAAATAGAATTGTTTGTCCTGCCTAAGAGATCGCTGATATAGAGCAGGAACAGTGTAGGAGATAATAGGCACCCTTGAGGAACTCGGGTATTGATTTTAAATTCCTCCGAGAGATGTCCATCAATACCAACTCGGATGCTTCGATCCCTTAAAAAATTGGAAAGCCATGGAAGCAGTGCTGGTGGTAGTACCTATGCTGTCAATTTGCTTAACAATCTGTCGTGACACCCTATCAAATGCTTTAGGTATGTCGAGAGCCATTGCACGAGATTCCCCATAGCCCTCGATGGCGTTGGTCCACAGGTAGGTCAAGTAAGGCAGGATATCTCCCGTTGATCTGTGCTTGCGGAAGCCATACTGGCGATTGTTTATGATGCCTGCCGATTCGAGATATTTTAAGAGCTATTTGTTGATCAGTTTATCAATGACTTTGGACATGATGGGAAGGAACTAAGGCGTTGTTTAACCTTTCTTTGGGATTGGTTGCATCTGAGCGCATTTCTAACTAGAAGGAAAGCATGCAGTTCTGTATGATAAATTATTATTTTTAATTTAATTGGTTGGTTTTATTTTTGCTAATTTCAAAAAGAACATACCAGTTTTGTAGATATAATTTATATTTTTTTGGATTTTTTTTGCAGCAGGTTTTCTTTTTCAGAAACTCTTTACTTTCGCAAAACATTTTGGACTAAGCAGGTTTACCTTTATATACTTTTGTATTTTTCGCTTCACAACTATACGTTGATAACGAAAACTCAAGATATTAAATAAAAGTAAAAAAAAATGTGTTTTTATTTCGTACAAAAACAAGTCTTAGCTTATCGTTATTTGTGTGGAAGACCGTCATAGAAAGAGTGGTAGTCGTCAAGTAAGGTATTTTCCAGAGCTTGCAAGCCGGTAAATTTTCTAATTTTGACATTTAGTATTTCCACGTACAGCTAATCTAATCCGCATAATGGAGGAGAAGTTACACCTGAAGGTGGTAATTGGAGTAGAGTCTTCCACTCGTCGGCAAATCTCAATTTGTAGCATACCTGGCCTGGATCTTTATCATACTTTAGAGCTCGTATATACAAAATCTAAAAAGTGGTGTTTTAATGAAAAAGAACTTCAGGCTCCCAAAAATATGGGAATATAGTGCCCCATTAATTACATTAAATTAGTGGAATTACACAAAAATATTTACCCTAGGATCACCTTTTCTTCCTCTTAAAGAACTTTATAACCAGCTTTGGGCGCTAATTATGTAACACGATTTGTCAATTACTCAACAGGCGGTTCATATGCCAGGTTCACTCATCGGTCTTAATTTTATTTAAAGGTGTGGGTCTATGTGTTGTCAGTTAGGTGAAGGCGTCGCTAAATTTTTAACTAGGAATATATCAATAATTTTTACACATTGAAGTCAGGGCAGTAAAATTTAAAAACATTCCTTAGACAAGATAATTGTGAAAATTAGAAATCAAAGGCATTTATTAACGAAAGGCACGTTTGACACTAATTTACCAAAATAAACATCGGGATCCCAATTAAAGTATTTATTTAAATATTAAAAACTTTCAGAAACACTCCAAGTTATGGTATCGCCCATAAACTAATGAGAAGATTCTCTTATAATATATTTCATCTCTTATATGAGATCATTATATCAAAGTAAAATAAGATACGAAGTTTTAATCTAGGTCATATATCATTAATATTGCCCAATTCCGATTTTGGAATAATCTCAACCAAACATTCAATTCTTAAAGGTTTGACTAAATGCAGTCAATCACGAAACACTATAAATTGGAAGTATTTTACTCAATTAACTTTATATAAAATCAATAAGATAACCGGTGATCCGGTGAAGTAAATATGTATAGATATTGCCGGTAAATATCAACGGTTATAAACGAATTAGTTATTAAACAAAACTAATCTAAATGAATCTCATGGCAGCGATGATATCAATATACCAATAAGCAATTACTAGAGATCTGTTAAATCAATGAATTACTCTATAAAGTAAGTATATATACCTAGCCGTAAGTACCTACAGGGAACACGATATGAGCTCAGTTCGATGTCAAGGTTAAGGCGAAAATTTAAAGTTGCAATAATGCGAAACAAATTACTGCCATAATGCTTACAGCCGGTTACAGTAAAATCTTATTGTTAATGTGGTTGCATTGTCAAGATATTTACGAATTAAGGTAATACTATATCGGTAATAAGGGAAGTCAAAATTAAATAATCAGCAAAGAGAGTAAATGACTTAAAGCCATCCAACGATAATTTCCATAACTTAATAAACTAAAACAGTAAGGCATGATATACGAGAAGGGACGACCTACTGTCGTTTAACAGTAAATTAATTAATCAAAATGAAATACTACGATAATATATTCGATAAAGAAACCCAACGATCTACAGTCGTTCAACAGTAAATTCATTAATCAGAATAAAATACAACGATGATATATACGATAAAAAAGTATATAATCTACTTGTATCTAGTAGATTTGCAGACACAGGCGTTTCCTGCGAAGCGACGGCTCCACCATGTGATCGTATTACCTTGACAAAAGACTTTTGTACTCTGTACGGCGAAGTGACACCGGGAACTCGCTAGGTCGACATAGAAAAGTCGGCAATCTGTGTCCTAACAGAAGATCTTCCCTAGTTATTAAATTATAAATAATTTTAACTTTTCAAGATAAACACACCAACATGTAACAACCCTTTTTTTTCACAGGAAGAGTAACCCCACTAGTCGTTAAATGGATATGGCCGATAACTACAGAAACTACACCGGGAAGCGTGATTGCCGATTAATTTCACTACAAAAGCAGACGGTAATCAGACTTGAAGGTCAAAAATAACAACGGTAATTTTATATATCCGGTTGGTCGCTTTTATCTGTCTGAACGCTTTGAGCGTCCAGACGAGAAAGCCTGCCAATTCTCCCCAAAAAGAATATATACGACATCTGTCAAGTGGCGCCTCCAAACGGATTCATCTTTCGAGCCACTCGGGCCACCGGTAGTAAGGTGGCAAGAAGGAAGGTAGCGAGAGTCTCGATAACACAAGACGATCAGTAAGAGAGAAAAATCGCACTACTGAATTTTTTATCATTTACAACGTTACAAAGGATGGCTTAGGGTAGTAGCGTCGCATCTCTTTGGATTTCAACGAACTTGTCGGCATATATCGTAATATTCGGCAGGAACATGCATAGCCTCCATCTGCGTATGGCCAAGCTTCAGGTATTTTTACTCAATTATATTTGTTTCATGAGTTGTGGTATTAAGAAGAGCATTGGAGACTATCACATTCTTATGCTGTATACAGCCATCACTGTACAAAATTATTTTTATCTCTTTGTTGGAGTCTGTATTGTCATTTGAAGGCAATACTTTTTCTGTTATAAAATAGGCACAAATGCAGGCAAACTCTTCCCCGTTCCTATCCATCCATCTTCCTTTTTTTAAGTTGAATAAGCAAACATTATGAACATTATAATATTTTGTTCTGAAAATAAGCCCCAGATTTTCTTTGTCCCACTCCTTCTCTTTTCTTGCCTCTTCTTTCTTACTGCAATGTAAATTATATTCTGCCTAAGGTATGTGATCATTTTACAAGGTGAACATTTTTCGCACTGGTCTTTTTTCGGATGATATTGTCACAGAGAATACTTGCTTGTAGCAATTCTCTGTGCTCTTTCAGGTTGCGTAGCTCAGATGGTTATGAAGAATATAAACTCGCTTGGTTTCGAAAGAAATGTACATTGACTGTATGATAAGCAGAAGTACGTACTGCACATGTCTCTTTGTTAGGGAGTGACTAAAGATGATGGGTCCTTTTTAGACTTGAGTTGATAAGTTAATTGGCGGGTTTCTTGAATATACTTCATGTTACGTTGAATTTAAGAGATTTACTTTGTTCACTTGTTATCGGTATGTTTAACTGATTTCAACCTAATTAACTGATTGATTCATTTTTCACTGACTTATTTTAAGTAATGGATCACTCAGGGCCTTTCCCGAAAACGTACAACTTTGGCTCTGGATGAATGGCTGGTTTGCCCTTGATGCCAGTAAGCGTTTGCCGTTGAGGTACTACGAACTGGACCATGTTGTCGTTTACTCGGTTTGCTGGCTCTTTTATACTAAAATTTGTTGAATGTTTACTGAATGTTTTTAAAACATGTTTAGATAATAAGTATAATAATTATCTTTCAAGATATCAAGTTCAAACTTTAGACCGAGTGTTCTTTTTGTGCATAGTTTACACATAATGAAATATTTTTGAAATCCAATGCCTGATTAAATGTTGTAATGGAAAGTGCGGACATATTTTTGGATTTGCACCAGTCATCTTGACAATATTATGGCCACAGTATTATCATAAAAAAGTTGGTTAAGTCCAGTTCTATTAGTGCATTTAAAAACTGAAAATCTAAGTCGAAAACAGTTATATTACGGCTTTTATAAGATTATTCATTCAAATATCAATGTGGAAATATAAAATATACTTACATTTATTTCATTCGATACCTGTCACTCAATAAACTGCTTCAAAACACCTAAAACAACCTAAAAATTGAACAGAAAAACCAATCGGATTGGCTACCTTGGCCAGAGTACAAATAATATCGAGTAGAGTCACTCAGCAAAATCGTTTTGATGTTTTTGCATCAAACGCAAAAGCCGCCGCACACCTGCAGCACAGTATAAATCAGCGAGCAGTCTGTCGGGAGAGATTAAAAAAGTATTTGCTGCTACAAAATTATTTCCTCGGTTATTATTTCAACGCGACCCGACATTACACAATCTCAGGGCGTTTGCACACTGACGGTATACTGTCCCTCGTAGCCGAGCCACTGGTAGGCCACGAACCAGATTAGTCCGGATTCGCTCCGACGCCAAACACTGTCGGTAAAATTGGAAATTTGTGGGAACCTACTGTATATTTATTTATACCGTATACCGTGCCTTGGCGTCACTTAAACTAACTGATTGTGGGGGGGCTTTCGAGCAGTACCGATTCAGCAGATATTCGTGCGTTGATATATCTAGGTTTTGGTATAAATGGCGTGCTACCGTTGGATGAACAAAAAAACAACATCTGTAAAAAATGGACCTATCTAGCTGTTTTTCATATTTAGAAGACGACTATGCCTTGCTCTTCAATATCCATGGAGACGTCTAAATAATGTCGCTTTTCCTTCCTGTGGCTTCAGAGTTTGCTTGACATGACTGTCAACTTCAACGACACATTTTGTCGTTCCACGTAACGCGTGGTTGGGCATTGTCCTTTTTAAGGATTATGTTGCCTTTTAAAATGTGACTTTTGACTTTTTGATTGTGATGTGACCATTGTTTGTTGGTTGTTTGTTTACTCTTCGTCGATATGTTCTTCAGGTCCAATGACAAGTAAGTGTAAGAACCTCTACCATTTTCCTTTGTCTCTAAAAAATCACCCAAAAAAAATTACAAAAAAAACACCATTTAAATCTCACACGTATTTTATGCCTTTTAAGCTTTAAACACTCTCTGAATATTGATATAACATTGTCATTTCTTAATTTTTCATTTCATTCTTAAAGTTCTCACAGCAGCCATTTTCTTCTGCTAATGGGTGGTTCTTCTACTTACTTTTCAGGTAACACTGATGATGGCTTAGGCCGAAAGCGCTCTGTTATGCTTTTATAAGAAGTCCTTTTGGATTAAATTTTGCATGGAATACAATGTGTTTCATTTGGTATGATTCATACATGCACACAGCCACCACTCTTCACTCTTCACTTAATGTCGCTTTTGGCTAACAAAAAGCATTCACATATTATTATATCGTAACACACTCAGATAAACTATATAAAAATACATTCAAATAAACAGTATTAATTTATATTAAATTTACTAATTTCTATTTAGCTTTATATATTCATAGATGTCACACACCCGTGCTTTTTAGCTGCTCTATATTGCAATTAAATTTATCACATGCGTCAACGAACAATGTTGTTTAAATTAGAGCAAATGCAGTACATGTTGAAATTCATATATTTGTATCAGCTCTTTGACAATAAAGCGCATATTTATACCGATAATTTAATAATTGAAGTAAAAAAAATGTGTTATTCTAGTAATGCAAGATAGTAGACAATACCGAGCAGATCCTGAATATCATACATGATTTCTTGGTTTATGGGATAAATAATAAACAGTGCATTTGACTCTTAAAGGTCTCTGAAGGTCTTAAAGGTCTGACTACTCGCAGTCAATCGTGAAACACTATAAATAGTGAGGACATTTTACTAAACTAGCTTTATACTCAATCAATGAGATAACCGGTGAAGTAAATATCTATAGTTATAGCCGGTGAAGAAATAAATGAAGTGATTATTAGCTAAGCTTAACCTAAATTAGTCACGTGGTAGCGAAAATATCAGTAGACCAATAAATAGCCATATCAATAAATGAAACGAGATATAACGAGAATATAAACGATAGACCTCAAACGACCTACAGCCGCTTAGCTATAAATTCGTTAATCAAAATTATATATAACGATAAAATATATACGATATAGACATCAGACAACCTACAGTAGTTTAACTATAAATTCATTAATCAAAATGATATATAACGATAAAATATATGCGATATAGGAGGTAAACGACCTACAGTCGTTTAGCTATAAATTCATTAATTATTACAACGATGTCTAACGACAATATCGATAATAAAGGTTCTTAAATAAAACAAAATAACTTTGTATCTAGTAGATTTGCAGACACTGGCGTTTCCTGTGAAGGTACGTCTCCATCATGTGGTCGTATCACCTTGACAAAAAGACCGCTATACGGCTAACTGACGCCGGAGCTAGCTAGGTCAGCATCAAAAGGCCGTCGACGGATGTTAGCCCCAAAATGAGGAAATTCTATCTCACGGTGGGATAGAAATCCTAGAGAAGGACCGTAGTTAAATCATAAACAATTTTAACCATCTTAAATAGAAATACTCGTGTCCAACATACCTTAAAAAAGGGGTCACCACACTAGCTCATCACACAACCTTTATAGGCGATACGGCCGATAATTTTAGAAAATACGCACTCTATTTCATTTGCCAAATACTGCAAGGATACAATCAGGCGGTAATTAGTCCTGATGGTCAAAAATAGCAACGATAAGTACCGATAAGGAAAACTTGCTCGCCTTGAGTGTTCAGGCGAGAAGGGCTACCAATTCTATCAAAAAAGAATATATACCACCTCTCTCAAGTGGCGCTGCAAACGGATTTATTCTTTGAGCTGCTCGGAACACCGGAAGTAAGGTCACGGGAAGTACCTAAGGTAGCGAGAGTATTGATATCACAAATCGACCAGTCAAAGGAGAAAATCGCACTACTGTATTTTGTAAGATTTACAACGTTACAACAATTCTTTTTAAAATGGCCAGGCCTACCACAGTGATGACTTTTTGAGATATTGCTCTTTTTAAATACTTGTACATTATTTTTGGTTTGGCAATTTTTTGGGTCAATCGGACTATGTTGCCAATTTTCAGAACTGGTTCTTACGATATGAAGTATGTGACACTTTAAAACGATGAATTTCTTCGGGCTTACAAGTTTTCCTGTCACTTAACAAAACCTTTTTGCTTTTATCTTTACTTTCATGACAGCTTTAACAGCTTTAACTGGTGATCAAGTAATTATGTTTTTACGAAGGACAAACGAAAATTATCTTAGGATAGTATTGCCATAGCAGTTATCACACTAGCATAGGAGCTTGGAAGCATTAGCAGTAAGTGTGTCAATTTTTCAGTTTAATTCAGTTTAGCTCCTGCAGCCAATAATTCGCTGACCAGCTTGTAGCAGCTCTTGCGCACTAGAAAGGTCAGATCGGTTAATGATGCGATATGGGGCACCAAAATCCAAAGTAAACGTAATTTTATTTTTGGTTTCTTTTATGCTTCATTGAGCCCCAAGCATAAATGCTTGGGTTTCAGTTGGTTTTAGTTCCACAGCTTTAACAGTTCTCTATCTTTATTCCAATGCTTTCTTCTTCAAGAACAATTCTTTTTAAAATGACCAGCCCTACCACAGTGATAACATTTTGAGATATTGGCCTTTCTAAATATATTGTTTTTGGAAAATTTTCGAAACTGGATCTAATGATGAATTTTTTCGGGCGTCCAAGTTTTCTTGCCACTTAAGAGAACCTTTTTGCTTTTATCTTTACTTTCATTTGACAGCGTTAACTCGTAATTAAGTAATCGTGTTTTGTTACATGTTAATTTAGTATGAAAACATGTAACAGATAGAGGTCAAATAAAGTCAGTTATTTCACCTTTAATCCTACAACTATTATGCTAGTCCGTCAAGCTAAATATAATACCACTTATTCGTTTAGATACCTGCATGGTTATCGTATGACCCTAGCCTTTTATCGGACTGTTCCAGGGAAAATTGAGAGTTATGTAGTCGTATACGTAACTTGATATTCTCGGGCTGTTTAATAGTGTCGATCGGGCTTTATGAACATTTTTACTGGCTTAGCACATAATTAATCAATAAAGCGTACTATATTCTGGCCATCGCTACCGAGGACACCTTCAAAGCTATAGGCATTGATAGCAGTGTATTTCAAAACATTCAATACTTCTCTTACCTTCCCGAATAATCACCTTCTCGGTAATAATATACATTAAAACAGTCTCATGGATGTCATAAATATTGGTTTCAGAGTTTTTCCGTTATGGATTTGTTTCAATGTTTAATAGGAAAAGTTAAAAATTCAGTCATTGTTTATTTCTGATATGATAGCTTTCCGATGAGATGAGACAGCTGACTTTGACAATAATTGTTGCTTGGCTAACTTTGAGAGGTACCTTGTTATGTTGTTAAGTGTACACGTTTCTCTAGCAATCCTCATGCGATTTTGATGTGTTTGCGTATCAAGCCAACAAGAAACAACATAATTTGTTATGCTACCATCAGTTTGATGTTAAACGACTGTCTGAGATTTCGCTTGATGTAAGCAGGCAAGATGATTTAGTGGTTGCGTTGAGTTCCCTAAATTTGGTTGTTTCGCAGCTGGTTCCAACAGAGACGCAGGCTCTTGGTTAAAGGTACGTTTAGACGTGAATTATTGTGCCGCGTATTGCGAAATGGGTTGGTGTCTGTTTGATTAGCCATTATGGATAATGGTTTTATCGTCGGTTGTCTTTACCCTGCCAGCAATACATAAGCCTTAGGTACGTTTTATTGCGTATTAAAGATGTTATTAAATTCGGTGGCAACCATCTTGTGATATTTTGCATGGTGTCGCATCATCATCATCATCATCATTTATTAACAGGTAATTGAACAATGATATATACACTTAAACAACTAATATAACTACATTTCAATAGTAAGCGCGTTTAGTGGGGCTACAAACGCCCGTATGAGCGCCTCTGAGGTCCCCCCGGCACGCACCACTAAGAGAAGGGGCCGATGTGATGCCCTAGTCATGTTTCGACTAGATGTTAGGTACCATCTCAAGTAATACAACTTTTCTACTTAGGCAGAGCCTGTCAGAAGTTTTGAGTTCAACAAGTACAACACGGATGGCAATAGAACTGTATTCTTATTTTCCAGGGTGGGGATGGGTGAGGGTTAGAAACATGGGGAAAACAGAAGGAAAAACCCCATTTCACGATTCTTTGGTCACTCATGCACGTATACAGGACAATCACACACATTTATACACATAGGGTAAAAGAGTAGGAAGCTAGAACTAGCTTCAGTGAGGTGAGAATTGTAACAACATCAGACATATGCTCGGCTCGCTTAGCCATACTTCGTCTGCCGGAGCAGGGAGACAGGCGGCGACATCGAGAGCAGTATTCAACTGCTTTTATCTACTGTTGACGGTTAGCTTTTATAGCTCGAATAAGTCCCTTAACAAGCCCCGCCCACCACGTTGTTAGCGCGGTGGAGGGGGCCTGCTTTGGGCAACCGTGTGGCGATGGATTGGGAGCAACTTCTGTGCTCCTGGTAATCGTCAATTTCTTGGCGACCCCAGGGGCGCCGAAGGGTGGAGAGGGATGTTTAAGGGATGAGGGTTGACGGGAAGTCCATTATTCTGGTGGCCGAGGCCTCAGAAAGTACATTGTCGTGCGTCGGTGTATGGGACCGTGCTTAGGTCTGTTGGCCGACTCATACCTCAAGTCTGCAATATGGGCAGTCCTCGGCGAGCCGCGTATTCCAGACGTGTAGAACTTGCACGCCAATCTATCGATGTATTCGTTTATATATTCGATACCAGCCCAGGCGTGCAAGTCCCGAATCCTGGTATAACAGCTCGCCGAGAAAGCAGCCCTTAAGTGCGTATTCTGCAGGATCTGCAGTTTCTTGAGATGTGTGTGTCGGCCACCGAGCACCAAACCGGCGCCCCATACGTCAAGTATGGCCGAATAATGGACCTATACAGGATGAGTTTATTGGAGGGGCTGAGGCAGGAACCATTCCTGATCAGAGGCCTCAACTTCTGGAGTATATCTCTATTTTTCACCTGCACATGTGTAATATGCCTGCCGAAGTTGAGCTTCGAATCAAGAATGATTCCCAGGTACTTGACGGAAAGTTTAGGAGGGATGGGGGTGTTGTTTACTAGGATTGGGGCGGATTCAATGTTTTTTATTTTCCTGGCAAACACGGCCAACTCTGTTTTATTAGGGTTAAGCCGTATTTTCGAGCCCTCATAGTACTGCGTTATGAGTTCCATGTGAGCACTCAATTTATTTGTCGCCTCCTGCGCTGTGTTGGAGTGGGAATACAGTGCAGTGTCGTCCGCGTAGAACGCAAGGGACGTATCAGGGTGGGAAGGAAGATCTGCTATGTAATAGCTGAATAGCTGTGGCGACAGTACCGTTCCCTGAGGTACCCCCGCCTTGATCTCTCTCTGAAATGAGAGGGATCCGCCAATTTTCACCGAGAAAGCGCGCCCGACCAGATATGACGCAATTAGCGCTGCAAAGTGCAGTGGAAAGTTATGCTTAATGAAAAGCTTATGCAGCAAGCCATTGTGCCATACCCGGTCGAATGCTCTCTCGATGTCTAGGAGTAATAGGGATGTGCAATGCCCTATATTGAATCCGTCATATATGTCCTGTACGATTTTCGCAGCGAGCATGCTAGTACCATGTCCGCCGCGAAAACCGAACTGCTCCCGAGGGAGTACATGACGGTTCAGGGCTATCTCGTTCATCCTAGACAATAAGAGTCTCTCAGTGAGTTTGCTCATGGTATTTAGCAAGGAAATAGGGCGGTAAGAGCTGGCGAACTTGAGGTCTTTCCCGGGCTTAGGGAACAGTACCACGTGCGCGATCTTCCAGGAACTGGGAAAGTGTTGCAGACGAAGTATAGCGTTCACTATATGCATTAATTGTATCAGGGTTTTGTTAGGGATGTTTTTCAGGAGTATGTTAGGGATCGTGTCCGGTCCCGGAGCCTTATTCTTAGGCAGACGACCGAGAGCACAGCGAAGCTCTGAGGGGGTGACCTGGATTTTATCCATCACAGAGGGCGGGATAGGATAACGTTTTAAAAAGGGCCTTATTTCCTCTGTGATTTGAGCGTGCAATGGCACGGTATCAGGTTCTTCCCTGTGTACGCTCTCGAGGAAGTCAGCGAAGGCCTCAGTCTTCCCACGGTCATTAAGGATAACCTCGCCATTATGTGAAATGGCGGGAATGTCGACTGGGCCTCCCCTAACCTGCCTCGCAAGTTTCCACAGGGATCCGTCCTCCGTGCCGAGCTCATTCACAAACTTCATCCATGCCGCCTCTCTGTGTTTGCGGATGTTCACCCTAATCTGATCAGACAGGGCATTTACCCTGAGCTTGTCGACTGCGGCGCGGTTCCTCTGCCATCTGCGTCGAATTCGATTCCGGAAGCTAATGAGATCTAGGATTTCGTCAGGAAGAGTTTCCACAAATGGCCTCTTCCTGACTACCGGACATAAAGCGTCATGGACGCGCTGGATATTGCGGGTTATTGTGTCGACAGCGGTCTCTAGTTCCTGGATAGTTTCGATTTGCCTGGGAATGACAGTGGCCTCGTTTAACCTCCCCCGAAACATCCGCCAATCAAGATTCTTATAGGAAATATATTTCCCATAGGCTTCCGGCCGCCTAGTATTAGCCAGGCTCATCTTGATTGGAAAATGGTCCGAGTTGAAGTTATCGATAACCTTGGGTGACGCTACCCCTGCCATTCCCCTGGTTAACGCTACGTCCAGGAATGAAGACATGTTTCCACGGTAGAAGGTAGGAAATCTGGTACGGTAATATTGGATTTCCAGGTTGCTTTCTAAGAGATTGCGTAGAGTAGTGCCCTTTCTAGTTGCCTGAGCGTCACCGAATTCAACGTGTTTGGCGTTGAAGTCGCCAATTAATAATGACTTGTTGCCGGGCTGCAAAAATACATTGAAGTCGTCTTGCGTGAGTCGAGTCGATGGCGGAGCGTAGCCACCGGTAATGCATAGGCCGCCGTCTAGTTCGATGGATACATATTCAATGAGCGAATTTATTCGAGTTTTTCTTTTATATCTCAGCGACCTATGCACCAAGCATGCCACTCCCCCTCCGCGGTTACGCCTATCGAAGCGCTCGACGGTATACCCACGGACCTTCAACAAAAAGTCCGGGGACAAAAAAGTCTCAAGCAGAAAAACAACCTGAAAGTTGGAATGATACAAAAAATGCTTAAATTCGTCGAGTTTTTGCCTGATACCGTTACAATTCCAGGATAATACATTTATCACATACATTGGAAAATAATTAACAATTATATGTTGTACTTGTTGATCTCATGCGAGAAAAATTGAATTGTTCCTTGCATAATCCGAACTCTGTCGCCGTCGCATGATTTCAGCATCGAACAGAATTCGTCCAATGCAAAGAACAATTCCGATATATTAACTAAGGAGTTTATCTCGCTTACTACGTTTTGTAGATTGCAAACATGATCTGCTATATTACTTGGGGTGGTACCTACCCTGTTTTGCCGGTGCTGATCGCTAGTGTTAGCCTGTGCCTGCGGGGGGGCGGCTCTGAGAGTGTTCGGGAAGTCCGCTTCGTAGCTGGCTTGCTGGGGGGGTTGGGCGGGCGGGCGTCTCTCCTGCTGTTTCTGCGAGGGTGGGGCTCTTGATTTTATACCCCGGCCTTGACTCTGTTGACCTTGCCCCTGCCAGGCCGGCGTGGCGGGCAAGGGTGCGGGAACAAGACTATTTTTGTTAATCGGTGTTTTTGCGGCAGTAGAGGCTTGTAGCTGATTTAATTTAAAAATATAGACTGGACATTCGGGGTTGATTGCCCGGTGTGGGCCTCCACAATTGGCGCATTTGACCACATCTGAGGTACAAGATGTGATCTCGTGCCCCATGCCACATTTCGAGCATTTGAAGTCTCGTCGACAGTATGTCATGGAATGTCCATGTCCTTGGCACCTTCGACACTGCATTATGGGTTTGGTGCTTCTCCTATTTTCCCATGACACTTTAATATTCATTAGCGTCTTGATGTCGTGTTGCAGTTTTCTTAGAGTTACAGACGCGTCGAGTACGACAAGATATAAAGGTACTTGTGTTTTTCGCATCTCGAAGACGTTCTTGGCTGCGTATTCATATTCTTCTTGTAGCTGTCTTTTTATTTCAGCTATTGGAATGTCGCCGTCGAGTCCGCGGAGTACATAGGCTCGAGTTTTCTGATTTTTCTCCGCATATGAATGGTAGCGGAGATTTTCATTATCACAGTTTCGCTTGAACACTTGCCAGTCTTTTTCGCTTTCAATGTATATTATTGTGCTATTCTTAGCATATTTGATGGAGAATTTAGTGATATGCATTTTCTGCATATCCTCCTGGAGTTTCTTATGGCTCGCGAATTTACCCTGGAGCACTATGGGGGGTGGTGGGCCCGGTTTAGTTTTAAGGGAGACCTGGGCTTTCTTCTTTAGCCTTGAGCTAGTACGATTAGTTCTTTTTTCGGGGGCTGAAGTTGAGATAGTGCTACTATCGTCCTCTAGGTCGGAGAGGGCGTCGTAACGGTTATGTGTGGGGACGCTAGTGGACGCCCCGAAGTCCAGGTTTACAACCCTTATATTTTTCTTGAGCCCTAGCGTTTTGTCGGGCGTTTTGAATGGCATTTTGTCCGCATCGCTTACCAGGGGAACAGAAACATCCGCAGATTTTCTGCTCTCCGCATCGCTAACTATAGTACTGGTGTCAAGGGGGCTGTTTGCAGCCCTCTTTCTGCTATCTTCGCTTGATGTTTCCATAGGTTTAGGCTCTTCTTTCCGGCTTTTCTTTACACCAACTCTGCCGGTGTCTATTTTAGGTTTTATGTCCTTCCTGACTTGGGAGGATGATGGTTTTAATTGGTGTAAGGCGATTAAGTGGTCGATTGCTTTATTGAGTTGTAAAATAACAGTTTGCGTGCTCTTGCCTGAGATGCTTTGAAGCTCTGTGTGGCTTTTTGCACAATCGGTGCAACTTGCAGTATTTTTGGCCAGCTTAGTATGAATATATTTGCATTTAGTGAGCACCTTTTCATTTGGCACATTAGACCGGATGTCTTCTGACTGTAAAGACGAACAGTCGTCGTCCTGGTCCATTTTTAGCGTGAACAAAGCCGGGGGTCCGTCCCCGGAAACTGAAAAATTGTAGCTAAAAAGCGCTAATCGGCCTTTACTAATCACTAGATATGTGAGAAGCAAGCCTATCAATAGTAGTTTTGATCCGAAAATCACGGAGAGAATAAACGCAGTGCACTTTCTGGGTACACCAGCCAGTCCTATCCGGTACGCTACCAAAATAGGAATCCCCCATGGTGTCGCAGAACAATGTAAAGCTGGCCCCTTGGCCGAATTTTTTCTGACCCTTAAACATTGAACTTTGGCGTTCGAGGTGGACGATCTTGGCTTGACCTCGTGTTCTTTCTTGGAAAACCCTCCTAAGAGGAGGTAGTCCGTAAGCCTGACAAAAAGTTTAAGAATTTCTAAATCGCCCTTAGGGGGATAATGTTATTTCGGGCTAGAGAAGTTGGCATAGTTACCATTTTGGTGGAGTAAATTAATTGACTGTGGATTTGGTCTGAAGTCAAGATTTTTTTGGTAAATGGCCACGCGTCTGCCTTCCTCAAGGGGTACCTGTAGGAGAGAGCCTTGTTCCCATTCGTCATTACCACCAAAACCGTACGTAGCTAGGTAAATATATATATTTTACATTTTGTACATACTTATTTATTTTGTGTAGAGGGGGATTTTTTTCCTCATGGCGTAAATCACAAAAGCATAGTTTTCTAAAGGTTCTCAGAGGGAGTTAAATATATTGCACAATATTGCTATATAGAAAGTGATATTTTTGAATCACGTTAAACATTTATTAATTCATGCACTTGTTTTATCATGGTGCATGATTCATGCAATATCATCGAACATAAGATAACTTGGACCTGGAACAGGCATAGCATAACTTTACGATATTCATTACTTTTACATGAAGTAATAGTCTGTGGAAATGAAGCATATTGAATAGTAATTCATGACCCCGTCCTCGGTATCATGTTCAGTGGCGGCTCGTGACAATAAGAACTGGTGAATCAAATTTAATTACCTCCCCCAGCGAAAGTACCTAGTCTAGTACCAAATTTTACTTTACATAATTTTTCCTACAGAACAGATTTTGAGAGGGAAAAAAAGTTTTGGCTTACATTACCCAAATCACCAAAGCCCCTTAAAACCCAGACACCAAATTTTGAACTTATTAACATGCACGGCAAACAAAACGTTTTTTAAGTAATAGCTACGACAAAACCAACTATACAACTCTGGTTTAAATCGCCTTATGTAAATTTTGCCTTTCCATTTGGTTTCTTTACTCACGTCTAACCTAGGCGTCGGCGTCGGCTTTTCGCCACTTAAAAAGTATTTCTTATCATTTTCAGTCCATCTTAAGAAGAAGAATACACACCGGATCATAAACGGGAAAATGTAAAGTCATTTTTATTTAGTTCTATTATCGAAAACCAACAACAAACAGAAATTTCAAAAGCAATACACGCACCTATACGCAAATGCAACGTCGCAACCACTGTTAAACACGAATTAAAAATACCCGATATCCCAATTCGGAAATGAATCTTGCTTTGGAGGTGGTGTCATTCCCATAAGCGCTTATCTATAATATGCAGACAATATGTCGCGTTGTCATGGCAACCACCGTATTCAACTGTATCGTTATAAACCGCAACGCGAGTTGATTCAATCAAGCCGAAAGGCGATTCGACATGGAATGGAAATAAACTTCGCGCATTTTGACAATGTTGCCGCGTTTTGAGCAATATACCGATATACAATAATTATTCTGATTTTATCTTCTGTTCATAGCGACTGAACAACTCAACATTTTATAATTTTATGTTGATTTGTTTATGATTTAAGTTAATATACTATGTTTTAGTGATTGTAATTGAAAAATAGTATAAGTTGGAGAAATCTAAGATGAATCATTGATTCACTTGGTGTATTAAGCGACCGGTGTCTAGTAGCTGATCATGTTGCAGTCGATCACTCATAGCTGATTCCTTTGTCCTTATGGGAGCTCGTATTGTATAATAAGATATAGGTTGTATAATGGTCGTATATGATTTTTAATAAATTTCTTTTCTACTTTGAATTTCTGATTAAAAGAACTTTTAAAGTACTACATAAGTTTAGAGAATGATTTAATATTAGTTGCATCAATGGACAGGCTTTAAAATTGCCTAAGGTTTTAATTTTTAAAGGGGAAAATTAAAGTAAAACGGAGGATAGATTGTTTAGTTTTCCTTAGGGCTTTTTTTATACCAATTACCTATAGGGTGATATGATATTGGCTATATGGCCTTCGTCATTTTGTCAAGGATGGTTAAATTACTTTGGAGGTCTTTTTATTATTTTTAAATTCTCTTTGTGTGGAGAGTGCTCTAAAAGAGGAGGCTGCCTAAAATTGCAGTATGTAGAAGAGTGTTTACTTAGAGCGTGTTCTCTTTTAGGGTTTTTTATTTGGAGCGACATAAGTAGCTAACCAAGTAGCTACCAGTCAGTCCGATTGATCGTTTTTTTTTTGTTCCGACTGCAGCCACAGAGTTACGGGATGTCCAGGTAGGCACTACCCCAAATGCCACTCAGAGTTTATGGGTCCCGAGGCGCCTAGCAGCCTACGTTCAGATGGCCGGAGATGATAACGGCGGAGATCAGATGAGATAAGTGTAGTTTAAGTTGTGTTGGGTGTGGTACTATGTTCACAGAACGCTTGTTATCTTCCACATAATGTTATTTGCATGCTTTTAGTATTTTCTGCGTTGTCTTAGATTGCGCGTTTTACTTCTTTTCTGCGTTGTATTGATATAAATATTTTTGGAACTGCTTAGGTGTAAGCATAGCTTACCAATGCTCATTTAAATAAGTATAACTCTAGTAGAGATACTATGTATTAGTGTGGATCGATTGATGCACATAGTTTTTTTCATATTATATTTCCCTATTCTTACAATTACTGATTAACTATCTGGTTGTAATATTTTGGATAATGGTAGTTCATAAACTGATTCGCTAAGGTCTATTTATGTGCAACTGCGGACATGTATACCATGGTAGACGCGCACAAAGTTTAGTAGCAATAGGTATTATACTGATAACTCTTACTTACTAGTATAATGTGACGATAAATACTTTAAGCATATTGCGTTTACCATTAATTTGTTAAAATTGGTTTTGGATCTTTCGAAATTTGTTGAAATTGGTTTTGGATCTTTCGTAATCATTGTTATGTTATATTGTTACTTCCGATATGACCTAGTTCTATATTTGTGAGCATATATCAGATTATTATTTGTTTCCAATTAAGCTCTTTTAATTTTTTTTATATTTATATCATTTTGTGTATTGAAAGAAACACGACTACACTTAATAAACTTAAACCTGCACGAACGTTACCGTCTTTTATTTGCTCTGAGATACCTCAACTAAACAAAAGTGTAGTTGATTATCGTCTGATTTTGAGTCGCCCTTAAGGATTCTCAAGACCGAGGGCCTTCTAGTTTGGGTCTGCGGATTTAGTTATTCAAAACAAAATAATTGACCCACACCCACGCCGACGAGCAGTCAGAGCACATGTTGGGCTGGCCGCATCCTTAAGGGTAGCAAACATCTTTTTTATTTTACATTGCTAACTCATTAAAAAAGGTTTTACGCGCAACAAAGTGTCAAGAGACAGCCCTCCTAGTATGAAGTCTCAACACACTTTTGGGTATATCAAACTATTATGACGCATACTTCCAGGAAATTTTACCGTATTCGAGAAGTCGAGACGAGAGATGACTCTACACCTCAAGACCTTCACAGCGGGTATATAAGAACGACAACGTGGAGAGTGGAGACACACAGCGTGTACAGTGAATTGGAGTGAAATAAGCGAACTAATCGGGTTGTAAACAGTGTACTGAGTTTTTAAGAGTCTACCTTTGGTTAGTTTGGGTTTTTTGATTAAACAAAGTTGTTTTTATTCCAAAGAAGTGTTTCACTTACCAAAAGAACCCAGCGGTGTAACAATACATTAATCATGACATTCATTTAGTTGCAGTTTTATATTAGCAAAATAAACTAAAACAGTTGTAATCTATTCCCGAATTTGGCTGTTTGGACTGTTGCGGACCATTTTCTTATGAAATATCAAATGATTATTGGTTTTCAACCAACCGAACACCAGACTGGCTGATAGAAATCCAGTATTTGCGTTAAATGATTGAAAAATATTTAAACAAAAGTTTTGTCTATGGTTCTCTATATTTGCAGTATTAATCCAAACTAATAATATTTGGAAAATCCGAACCTTGATCAAAAGTCTGAAACTAATAACTATTATTTTATAAATGACATAAGAAAATTGTTTGTTTACGAACGCGAACAAAATACCGAGCTGGTAGTACGTGTATAAATAAATGAATTATCATGCTTCTAAACTTGAAGCTTGAAGCACTATAAACCAAGCCGAGTTAGAAAATACATTACCCAACCAAACCGGTGTCTAGTAGCTGAACGGTTACAGGAAAGTGCAATTTCTCACTGCGGCCTTTACTGCTTACACAATGTAATATGTGCGGCTTGATTTATAGGTCCGTGGCCGGCGTGGCGCTGGAGGTGATAATGCGGCATGGCCTGTAAATCAAGTGCCGTAAATCAGAAGGTGCATTATCGGCCCGTTTCAGCAGTAGGCGGCCCGCCGGTTATGGCTACGGTGTCGCTGATTACGATGATGAATGATTTGGCGCGACAGGTCACGCAAACCAGGCCCGCATCCAGAGTGGTTAAAAGTTTTCCAGATTCTACGCCATAACCGCAAGGGGCGGGCTTAATTGCTCGTTATACTTTGTAATTAAGAGATGTATTTGCTGCTTGTTTAATATCTAAAGCTTAAAATTTCATAAGATTTCTTTCGCCTTAGGTATCTGAATTAACTGTGAGCGTTTCCCTCTAGTATTATCTCGCTCATCTAGATAATAGGTTTGTGTGACATGAAATGCAGCAAAAAAAAACTGCTTGCAAAAAATCAATTAAAGCTCTTCAGGTGTGCAATTAAAAGGATACTTGTAAAAAAAGCATATTCGAACTAATATGACTTACATTTTGCTTGTCTATTTTTTATTTGTTTTTAGTTTACATTTAGGTTTTAATACTTTTACTCTTTTGTATATACACTGGTCAGCAAAGAGATGGTGTAATGATCAGAAAATTACAGACTACTTGAGTGGTAATTAAAGTTAAATCATCCAACATCATATTATTTAAAAAAATTATTCACCTTTTCTGCAATTTAAATTATTTTCATACACCATTCTGTGAAGAATTCGGTTTTGCTCATTGTCATTGGGATTTGATTTAATTATGATCAAATTTAAAAATAAAGGCACACATAAGAATGATATCACCACATATTGGTCACGTTACAAAGTATAATACTACTCTAATTAATTGCGATTTATATTCTCGTCTCGTAGTGGTCTGGTATTGGTTTGACCAGCTGTTTCGACAATATTTTACTGTAGTGTCCCTCGGAAAGGGCAAAGGGAGTCACACATGTGCTTGTTTTAAATAAAAGTAAGTATTTAGCATTATGTGGGTTTTAGAAATTTAAACTTTAATCTTGTTTCCGGAACATGCTTGTCAAAGTCAAAGTCAAAAGTCAAAAAGTACTTTATTGTCTAGAATTAAGTTTCATTGATTAAGCAGGATATTTGCTAAAATGATCCCTCACCTACATAAAGTAAATAATAATGTTGGTAACATTCAAGAAAGTCATTAAAATGTAAAACCCAAAGCAGAGAGAAAACAACAAATAACATTTTATATATTGGACATGTGAAAATGAACAAAAATACAACAAAACAGCACGCGTATTATTAGAGTCGATCAGCATATTACTCACTGTAATACATTTTCCCAATAAGCGATGCATTAAGATATTTCCTGAAATAGTTTAAATTATTAACAGTCCTAATCTGAATCGGTAAGTGATTAAAATATTTTTTCTGCCTTCATAAATCGAATAATTTTTCGTTAATCATGCTGAGGGGCAGGACCCCGAATGCTATGACAATTTATGTATATCAGTGATGATGATCTATAATAACAAAGAGGTAAGAGTAAGAATTCTCTGAGACAGAAAGTGACTTCCGCAAGATTCTCTCTGACCACATTTGCGATAAAACGGACAGCCTTCTTCTGAAGAACGAACAA
This sequence comes from Pissodes strobi, assembly GCA_016904865.1. Classification (NCBI taxonomy): domain Eukaryota; kingdom Metazoa; phylum Arthropoda; class Insecta; order Coleoptera; family Curculionidae; genus Pissodes; species Pissodes strobi. Next base: position 268,980 of record MU184984.1, on the reverse strand, counting down.
CAAATTCAACAGATGTCGCCTACCAACACCCCAAAATGGAATTTCATATCTGAGGTGTGATTCAAAAAAGGCAAAACAGTCTGAACGTGCAATCACTTGGCCAAGTTCTAAATGCATCCCTGTAATTGCAAAACATCCCGGCGAAAGCCGGGATGTTTTGCAATTCAAAATGTGATCTTCAAACCGAAGATCACCATCAATAATAACACCCAAGAACTTAGTTACCGCCGCCTCCTGTAGAGGATCGTTCACCAGCTGCAAGCGATGCATATCACACTTAAATCCTACAATTTAAGTTTTCATAATATTAAAAGAAAAGCGGTTGGCATCGCACCACTCTTTAATCAGCAAGTCATTAGTGGTTCTTTCCTTAAGTTGTACAGTATCCTCACTGTGCCACATAGCAGAGGTGTTGTTAGCAAAGAGTGTAAATTGTCCTGAAATTTTAACTTGAACAAGGTCATTTACATAGATCAAGAAAAGAAGGGGTCCCAAGACAGACACCTGTGGAACTACGCACTCAATCCCCATAGCCGCCTACTGCACACCAGACACAATCACAGAGTGATTGCGACCACCAAGATAGGAGCCAAACCATGGAAGAGTCGAGCCACTAAACCCATATCTTTCGAGTTTTGGCAGCATTATTCTGGGGTCCACGCAGTCAAATGCCTTCGACAGATCACAAAACACTGCTGCCGCCGCCTTTCCCTCATTGACATAGTTGTAAACACCCTCCAGGAAACTGAGGATGGTGTCATGGGTACTTTTTGAGTCTTGAAATCTAATATACTTTGGCCTAATCGCATTATGTGTCTCGAGTAATTTCCATATTTTCCTCTTTACAACAAATTTTGAAATCGTAGTCAACAGGGATATGGGACGAAAGTTAGAGGATTCATTCAGATCTCCCCCTGTGTGCACGGGGATGACTATTACCAATTTAAGGCATGAGGGAAATACACCATTACACCAGGTGTCATTGATAGTTGCAGCCATTGCTCAAGGGCGTAGTCAGGCAACCGCTAAAGGACTTTCGCCGAGATTCCATCATCACCAGATGACTTTCTATTCCTTATGCTGATCAGTGCCTCTTTAGCCCTCATGGATCTGAGTGGGGAAAAAGCAAAACGAGCCATGCTTGGAGAAACCATCTAGAAGCGGTATAGGATCAACAGCCGTAGACAAATTTCGGGTTAAACTACCCGCGATACTACAATAAAATGTATTCAATCCATCAAGGTCAATTCCAATCTCGTGACAGCCATGGGCAGATCTGTTGAACAACCCACTAACAATAGACCAGCGAACAAGAGCCTCTTACTATAATATAGTGTTTTTGTAGCATTAATAATCTGCCGATATATACTGCGGTACCTATTACAGTAGCAGGTACAGCCTACATTATCACAAAATTTCTTTAAATGGTTGAGTGAGCGAAGGTTACCTGCGGATAATATAAGGCTTTATGTAAGCCATGGTTTTCGCATCCGAGGCTTTGATTTAATCCACCGCATGGGGAAAAACCTTTCAAAAATAAAAAGCACAACAGCATGGAACGCATCAATGGGCTCCGGAGACAACACTAAGCCAATCCACATCAAGGCACGAATTACGGAAATTATCAACAATGTGTATTTCGCAAGATTTTTACTTAAATGGTCTCACGATTCCTTTATTTTATAAAATACATAATATAAGTGTAGTAGATTCTAGTTCCAATACATTATATATTTATTTTTGGGGCAATTGGAAACTCTTATACGGCTTGGCCTTACTCTTCTTTGGTTATTGTACCTTGTCGAGTATTTCCCAATGTTTATTTAGTAATTCAAATGTTTAATCATTTAGTTTGTTTGCTATCCTTAAAAAAACGAGATTGATTAGAGCTTATAAAGTGTAAAAAGGGATGAAAACAACCATGAAAACAAGCGCGCGTTAAGTCATTTGAGACAATTGTCCTACTTAATGATCGAAGTTATTTGTGGACATATATCACCATAAAATGTCGTATTACTCCGGTTTTAATTTTAATTGATTTTCCTTAAATTAATTTCTTGTGACTGACATTATGAATATGAAAGAATACACTTTTTGTATAACCACAGCTTAGCTATACTAATTTCACCATAGCACAAATAGCACTTGTTTTTGTTTGCTATATTTTTGTATGTTTCTGAAGCGTTTTTGCCTAATATTCTAATACGCGGTGCTGACTACGACTACGACGTTGATGACGACGATATGGTACTGGAAATATTATAACTTTTCGATGTATATTTAAATTTATTATTTAAGCATAATTTTTACAAGGTTTTTTTGCTAGGCTGGTCATCGTCTTCTTCGCTACTTCTAAATACCTCTTCAATACTTATTTTTTTTTGTAGCACAAACAATAAGCGACGATGGTGATGATGGTTCTACCGTGAGTTGTGGTTTGGTAGCATCCTCTTCCTCATCCAAAAGGTTAAACTTGTAACGTCTAACCATCCGTTCCAATATTTTAAACTCTTCACTTTTCTAAATTTTAGTTCGCATATAGCGCACAGGTAAATTGCCAAACTTGCGTTTCAGGGTTATTGCCTTTGGGCTATATTTCTAATAACTTGATTTGATGTTTTGCTTTGCGTCTGTCGTAGAAAACGCATTTTGGCGACACTATCGGTCAACCAGCTTTAGTAATGTGTGTTCCGAACCATGATGTTATCGATCTATTTATAAATACTTATTTTTGGGACTGCTTGTTGTGGATTTATATTAAAGGTTGTAGGTACGCTATAGAGCTTGCTTATCGTTGTCGTCAAAAAAATATAAGTGGCTTGGATCTCGGATGTCGTCATAGCTCGTGGGAATAGGTTCTCAGGAAAATTTGGACTTAATTTTTCGAGGCCCTGTCGAACATACCTGTAACGAGTTGAACGGAGCCTTGATGCGTAATTAGTCAGTACAGGAGTTAATTGGGAGGCACGTTTTAGTAAAATATGGAAACATAATTAAGGACCTATTCCCCTTGTGGCCAGTACATTTATTTAAGTCAAGAAGGATTTGTCAAAAAAGTCTTCTGTGTGTGTGGCATGTAGCTTGCAGCAAGCAGCAACAGTTAGACTTTTCTGTCAAACAAAGCCCGACATTACAACTGGAGCAGAGCCATCTTGTACGGTGGGGCTCTGAACGTGAACTCCAATGTCCGCATCTGACTTCTGAGCCATGAATGGGCATATGTGTGCATTTTTCATACCTTATTTCAGGTAGAACCGATCTCTTATGGTTGTTTGGAGCACTCTCATTTTTTGCCTTTTTTAGGTATTGCTGGATCAGCACCAATAAGTCGGTGTTGGGTCTCAAAATATGATAAAAACTATTTACGATGCTTAGGTCTAAAAAGGGCCAAAAAAAAAACGGTGCCACCATTCTCTAGACTTTCGATTTACTTTGTATGATGAAAGAAATATATCGGATTGATCCACATACCCCATATGAGTATTGTAATCTTTTACAGGCTGAAGACATACAATATCTTGAGACGAACCATCTTTTTGTGTTTTGGAAACAGTTTGGACATCATTAGGACCATTAAAATGTAATGTCTTTGGGTTCCTGTTTTTGATTTTTTGTGAGTGATTTGAAATTTTTTCCTTCAACAAATCACGTAACAAAGGAATAGTTGTAAAACAATTATCAAATTATACCCTGTGGTTCTTGCCTAAAAGTGGAAGGGTCAAGTCTTTTACAACTTTGGACCTAAGCCAGGGCCGTAGCTAGGAGTTCTCCATGGGAGGGGTTTAAGTTAGGTACAAAGAAACCTTGTAGCGAATTAAGTTAAAAAGTCGCGCAGGGCCACCTTAGGCAAACTTTTTTTGGAGCCAAGGGGGTTCAAACCCCCTAAACACCCCCTTATCTACGGCCCTGACCTAAGCTCTCTTCAACTCCATCAGATTTTTCGGTAGAGACTTGAAATGCAGTACGTCTGATATCCTCTTTTGACCCAAACTAACCTAAACTAACCCGAAACTATCTAAATAAGTTTTTGAAAGAATATCAATCAACGGTCTAAGTTTATATAATTTATCAAAACCGACTTCACCTATTATTGGCTACACTGTGTAGCCGTTCAAGTGTGTTTTGCAAAAGAGCCAGTCAAATCGATCACGAGAAATGCTCGAAGAAATGTATGGGTCCCTCATCTGTATTGAAGAGGACCGATAATCTGTATAACTAGATTTCTTCGTAGGGTCCATCATTAGATTTATGCCCAGGAAACATCTCATTTCTTCTGCGTTTGTTGGAAGAAACCCATCACCGTATGGCTGAGTTCCGTACAAATTTCTTTGAAACACCAGAATATCGATGAGGTCCAGGGTAAACAAACAAAGAAAAACATCGGTGGGCATTATTAGGAATTCTGGGACCCACATCACAGATGGTCACAAGAAGCACAAATTTTTACCTTTTCCAAGAATAAATAGAACATAAATGTAATATTTACCAGTATTAAATACAAGTCTATATCAGGACAAAGGCACAAACCAATTTTGCACTTTCACTTAACTTTGTACTTCACAAAAATCCGTAAAATACAACACGAAAATCGGAAAATACATAAGAAATGCACGCTAACGAAAATCGTAAACAATACGATTTTGCAATTAGATGGTGTCTGCGTACCACGTGGTCAGGAGGGCCAATCAAAAATAAGACCTCCATTATCGCCACTGTCTCGTAATAGAATCACCGTAACTAAAAGCAGATCAGCGACGAAAGAGGTTACTAGTAACGTATAAAACTCTGTGGTTCCCGCTAGCGCTTACTTACGCAAGCAGGAAAAATTCTTGGATTTGTGGTACTTCTATGGGAACACCCAGCGGCAAAGAGTTAAAAGCTTTTTTATGTAGATTTACTATGATTGTAACAGTCTGATTTTGCCACTATAAATATAATTTCATCTGCTGCATTTTGCAAGAAAAGATTCTAAATTTGTGGTAAGAATTATTGAATATTAACCTCTTCGGTTAATTAATTATGAATTCATTTATTTGATTTTTTGTCAATAAGTATAGTGGACCTCCAGTTGCAGCATTTATTCACATTAATTAGTTATACTTACGATTAATAATTAATACATATTAGGTATGTATTAGCTTTTATAACACTGTTGTGGCCGTAAGTGGCTATTCTGATCATCCCCTTTCCTATGATGTCATCCAGCTCTTTGTGACTCTATTTATTTTAGTGGATAATCTGTGGCTCGCCTAGGTTTATCAAACAACTAAAATAAGATATTGTGTTATTAGTTCAACTTTGCTTAGTCATATTACAATAATTATGTTTACTTGCAGTACTGTATGTAAGAACTGAGTTGATAACATACCTTTGATCCTCGTTAGATCGGTCAACTTCATATACTACTTTCGGTTTGAATATTTCACTTCTAATCTCAGGCTGATATGGCTTTGATTTGTTGGGGTCACTGATTTACTTGTTAATTCGAGAATAGTTGTTAGTTATTACATTTTGTTTCTCTTCAATAGTAAAAACCTAGAACCTGTTGCTTATTTTCTTCTAAGACTTGTTGATCTCTGAAAAGATTGCTCATTGTCGTTTCTTCTCATGATGTTCTAGGGATTTAAGGCGTATCCCTCATATATTTCCCCGTGGTTTTCCCTCATATTTTTTTATTTTTTCCCAAACGTCAATGTTTGTTTTTCTTTCTTATGTTTTAGTGGATTTTGAGGTTATTTTGTAGTTCCACCTTCTTACCGACAGTTTGGTAAGTGGACTTTGATATTTGGGATTTCTAATTTATATTTATTTTTTCAAGTGGCATGATATTAGTTTTGTAATATTCGATTGGTGGCCTTAAATATTAGTACCTAATGGGCTCTTTTCACTTCATTGTTGCTGTCGCTTGGTATTGTTTATTCTCTAATTCCGTGGAGGTGGCAGAGGTAAATTGATTGAAACCGATGATCTCGTTCTTCTAGAAATACCTACTGGGAAGAGAGGAAGTGTTTTGTCGTAGTGCAGTTCTAGGTGACTCAATCCTTTTGTATTGTATTTAATACTGGGGGATTGAGTCCCTAAGTAGTGCTTGACACAACCGATTTATGGGGATATTCGTACTGCACGAGGCAAGATTTTCTCTGGAATTTATTTTTTACTTCCTGCCGGCACATGGTCGACGTGACGCTAAAGGTTATTTTCCATTATTTCTAGAGGCTTTCCGAGCTCATCTTATAAAACCGAGGGAGTTGATCCTCCAGGCAACCCTCCAACTCGAGAGAGCTAAAGTTCTTCTTGTCTAATTTATTGATTTAATTGCTTTTATCTGTGTTAATTTTTTTCTTATATCGACCACCAGTTGCATGGCATTCCATAGGATCTCTTAACTTTTTCCTTTTATCATATCTGAACTTTTTTCTTAATGTAACTTTTGTTTTGATCATATGGGGAAGTTTATATTATTTAGGGGTGGTTCATACCTATTTATGTTTATATTCAAGTTATTTGCACCTTTTGTATTTCTTTTATTTGCTGATGGTTACTGAAAATACATTGATAACTTTTGGGGTGATTTGTTTTATAAAAGAAATATATATGCAAGGGGGGTATAATTTCTTCATTGAAGTAAGAGGCATAGTCTAATTAGTATTGGGTTCTTACAGGGTTTTACTACAGGGGCCAGAAGCCATTACAAGGTTTCACGACCGGGATTTCACGACCGGATTCCACTACCGGGTCCCACTACAGGGTTTCACCTTTAGCTCACTTTCACCTTTTTGGGCGAAGGACTCTCACTCTCGAGTAGGTGATTTTCACCTTTGCTGCTGAGCTTGCAGCCTTTTCAGCAGCAGACCTTCAAATCTAAAATGGTATCGCTCCTATTATTTTTATAATCTTATCATTGTTGGCCGTAGCTTTTATTAATTTTATTATTTTTTTTTCTTGCCGATTGATATAATATCGTTTTTATTATTTTAGTATGAATTGAGCATTGTTGGCCAAGATTTTTGATAGTTTTTATTAATTTTATGAACTCTTTTAGTTTCTGGTCGATTGATATAATTATTGTGGCTTCGCTATTAATTGATAATATTATTATTACTGCATTTATAATTGGCGCAGCTACTAGTTTATGATTTTCGATTTAGCTATATGTAATAATTTTAAGTAAACCAAAGTGATCACTTCGGATACTAGTGCTTAGAGTTTTTAGGGGAAAGGCATAGAGTATCGAGTTTACCAATAGAATTCGTCTCAGTACAATCATCATATTGTACAATCGTCATTAATTACTTATTAATTTTTTTTATGGTCATTTCTTTGTTATTTAAATTTAATTGTAAGATTGTTGTTGTTTTGTTGTTTAATAAAATGTGCCTAACAACCCCACATAACACCAGTGGAGCTTTTCCAGTTTATCTGGCAGAACTGGTGGCGCTCACGAACTCCACACCTGGAGCCGGGTATTGCACACATTACTCTCCGACTCTCCGGTGTTAGGTTTGTTTGAATTAAAATCCCTTTTTTTAACATTAATAAGGAAATCGTGTTGCATGATTAATTAATTTTCTCCAAAGCTCGCTATTATATAAGACTAAACCAAAAACCGGGGAATCTTTGAATTATTTGTGCCGGGTAACTTCCTATAAACTAGCACCCCCCGTAACTTTTTAATATTTTATGATACGGGAAAAATAAAAAACGGATATACAGGGGATATTTTTTCCTTTCCAAATTTGTGTTCTAATTTCCAATAATTTTGCATGTATACGGGGGCGATAAAAAGTATATATTTTTAAATGGAATGTCCTGTATATTTTTGGCTGGAAAGATTTTTTTTGATGTCAAATATACCATACAAGTTGACATTTGGTTTAGCCATTTTTACGTTATTTAATTTTATAGCTGCATTGAATTTACATTATCTGCCATGACTACCGCATAAAAATCAACAACTTTTTGAACAGCGTATATCAAGATAATGTAAATTCAGTGCAACTATAAAATTAAATAACGTAAAAATAGCTGAATCAAACGTCAACTTGTATGGTATATTTGAAATCAGAAAAAAAGATCTTTCATTTTTGCCAAAAATATACAGGGCAATCCATTCCATTTAAAAAATATATACTTTTGGCCGCACCCCGTATATATGCAAAATTACCGGCAATTAAAATACACATTTGGAAAGGAAAATATTTTCCCTGTGTATACGTTTTTTTATTTTTCCCGTATAATAAAATATAAAAAGTTACGAGGGGTGCTAGTTTATACGAGGTCACCCGATACGGGATTTGGAGACCTCCAGTTTCCGTATATGTACTTTATTTTGAATAAACCGTACTTTCTGTGAGTAGTTTATCTAGCTGATTCACAAACAAACTGCCTATTTATTTAAAAAAGTTACATAAAATTGAGAGTAGAGATATTTAAACGATCTAGAAAATGGATTATTTAAAAATATGATGTTTCATATTTTTAACATATTTGGCTCATCAAAAGGGCAAATGTGATCTAAAAAGCAATTAAATTTATGTCAATAAAGCTATTTTGCAATTCCTAAAATAAATCAAGTCAAAGCCACTTCTTCTCATATTATATTCTCCTTTTTTATTTGTTTTGAGAGGTAATTCGCAATAAGATCGTCTTAAGAAAATTAATGGTTTATTATTTACCCAACTGGTGCTTCAGTATTGTGCAGGAGCCTTATGAGCATTATATATTTAGTAAGGCTGCAAATATGATTCAGATTTTTGTGGTACATGCTTTTACAATTTTGCTATAATTTTTTATTTACAGATGAGTTTTCATCTTTACAAAACAACGCTAGTCTCCCCAAATTGCTCTATTCAAACGTCACAAAAGCATACACGAAAACTACGCCTGCATGTACGATTCGTTTTACAACTTCCAGAATTATTGTGTTAGATATACTCTAGTAATACTGCTATTATTTTTAATTTATTAAGCTTTACACAGATGAGTTCTCATCTTTACAAGATAACGCTACCCCCAATTAATTACTTTTTATCTCAACTAAGTCGACCTGAACACCCCAAAGTTCTCACAAAAACGTGTAAAACGTCGTAAAATCTCGTAAACAAAATAGTTGTCACCACGTAGCATAATTTGGGTTAATTTATTATACAAAACGGCCCTTACACGGTAGCTTAACAATGATGATCGAGGTCCATTGAGGAAGGCCGACAGCTGTTATCGTTGTAAAGCCGAAGGACCACATTACATGCTGCCATTGTCCTATTGGAGTCTTTTAGACAGCCTGTCGGGTGGCAAAATGTCACGATGATTTAGTTACTTTATATCATGTAGTGTGATATATTATCCCGAAAATTCATGAATATTATATATTAGGAAAAATGTGAAAGAATTTTAAGAAGAAGATAAGAAAGAGTTATTGCCTTCATTTCCAATGACTAGAAATCATTTAAGACTAAACTTTAAGTTATAACAGGATGTATTATAATGGTAATCTTATTACTTATATAACTTCTAAAAATCTGTTTTATTTCAATTTCATCCGTCGCGTTAATAAAAAATATTTCGATACTTTTTGAATATTTATTGAAAGAGAATATTATTTTTGATAATAAAGTAACAAGTAGAAATATTTAAACTAAGAATGAAACAATTGAAAGCAAGTACCAATGACCAAATCAAAGATAGACGACGATAATTTTTCATTGAATAGTGGCTATATAGGTCCAACGTACAGTTTCTCGGGGATTACGAATCATACTGGCGATCATCGTTTAATCCTTAGTCAACATGGCCTTAGTTCTGTGTACCAGCCTCATCTTTGGTCACTCAATAGTCGGTAGATCATTAGTGGTCAACGATTAGGTGCGTAACTGCATCAATTATTCCCACATGATATCCGATCTTATCTGGTCTGATTATCGAGATAAATGAGTGATCAAAGTTGTGCAAACTGGGACGATCTAAGAGAGCTCTACATAGATTTTCCTTGGCTCGACGTCTGCATTAGCAGTAACGACCCGTCAGTCTGCTGCGAAAAGATTACGGATTCCAGGAATGAAAGCATACATCCTAAATTTCGTCAAGTTATCGTCAAAAGGAAAGCCCTGGTTCGACAGAAGATGCGAAAGAGCTGTAGGTAGGAAACAGCCAGCCTACAAGTCATCATCATCAGCCTACAAGTAGTGGCAGCAAAATCAGACCGACGAAAATCGCAATTATTTTGCCGAAGCGAGAAGCGAATGCAAACGTTGACGAAACTAAAGACAAACACAATCAAAGAATCAGGAATAGAACTTTGCAATGCCCCAGTGGCTCCAGGAATTACTGGTCGGTAGCAAAGGCAGTAAGTAATAAGTAAAAAAACGTCTCTCCCACCTTTGACAGACGAACGCGGCATAACGGCGACTTGTCATAAGTCATGGAACGTGTAGTCAATCAGCAACTACTCAAGTACCTTGAGACCAACAGATTAATTAGGGATAACCAATACGGCTTTCGCAGAGATAGATCGACAGGAGTTATATTGGCTTATACCACTCATATATAGAGTAGGGCAATAGAGTACTACGGAGAATCTCGAGGGATTGAGTTGGATATTTCGAAGGTATCCGACAGAGTTCGGCATGATTGCTTAACAAACTATCGCTCTTCGGATTGCAAGCCTCTGCAGTTGTTTTTATAGTTTGCTTAAGAACCGATTTCTACACGTTGCAATTGATGGACACCTCTCAGACACATTCACCATAAATGCGTGTGTGTCTCAGGGCGCAATACTTTCACCAACTCTGTTTCTATATCAATGACCTGCTAACCGAAACCAATAATCCTGTTTTCAGTTTTGCAGATGACAGTACACTAGTCTCCCAATTTAGATAAAAATAACCTTTACCAGCGACTGAGACTTATCACTGCAGACAGGAGCATATTACAAGATTTAATCAAGACCTGGAGAAAGTTCGAAACTGGGGCGACATGAATTTGGTCCAATTTAATACTGCAAAACCCCAAGCAGCCACGTTTACCAAGAAAGCTAATACCGCGTGCCCTGATATCATTATGGCAGGATCGACAATTCCTTCATCCTCGTCAATTGGACTACTGGGCGTCTCGGTTAAAGGCAATATGTCATGGCATGACCACGTTGCTAACATCGCAAAGTCAGCCTCGCAGAAGCTTGGTGCGCTATTTCGCAACAAAAAACTATATACACCGCAGCAGCTACTATTGCTCTACAATGTGCAAATAAAACCGTGCTTAGAGTATTGCTCACATATCTGGGGTGACGCACCTAAGAACACCCTAAATGCCAGTGGTACCTCAGAAGCACACTGTACCAATTTTCGTTTATTGTATCAGAATGTCAGAGGAGTAAAGACTAAAAAGTTGGATAGAAAGGATAGAAACGGCGTGCTCACAAATAAAGCTCAGGGAGGAGGAGTTTCCTTGTGCACGTGTTAACAGCTTGAAGCTGTGGAATATACACTGTTTGATGAAGACATGGAGGCTGTATGTGTCAAGATTACGTTAAATGATAGTTTTCTATTTATAGCTGTTATATATGTACCGCCGAGGACCAGTATTGAGGTGTACAGTCGTGTCTATGAGTGTTTTGACAAATTACAGGGGCAGAAGTTTTTGTTGATTGGAGATTTTAATATAGCCGGGTATAATGACTCAATTAGAAGTAGTGGATTGACAAATTGCTTTGTAGCGAAACTTAATAATTTTTTAGCGTTACATGACTGTGTACAACATAATATGATTCTGAATGACTTTAGTTCAATTCTAGATTTAGTCATAACGATCATACCGACTCTTCATGTTGTTAAGTGTAATTTAGATTTGCTTAAGCCAGATAAATATCATCCAACCTTGGCTCTTACATTTAAACAGCAATATGCAAGGAAAGAATGTAGTTCGGTGCAATCTAAACATTACAATTTTAGGAGAGCTAACTTTTTGTTATTATATGACTGATTGAGTTTGCTTGATTGGGATGTCATTATAAGCCAAGTTGTCAAAGGATGTCAAGACATATATCGTATTATTGATGTATTTTACAGAAACTTGTATGAAATTTTTGACAAATGTATTCCCATAACTATCCATAGTAAAGAAAAGTATCCGGTCTGGTATTCAAAAAGAATAATATCTTGTTTAAAAACCAAAGAAAAATATAGACAAAAATTTAAAAAATCAGGTTTGACTTTCTGGAAAAATAGATTCAAATCTATTAGAAGTTTTTTGAAGGCTCTTATTAGTGCTGAACATAAAAAGTACATTGAGAGTATTCAAAATGAGTTAAAGTCGAACAAAAAAATGTTTTGGGCTTTCATAAAAAGCCAAAAAAAAAATGTTGACATTCCTGTAAATATGACATATTGTAGTAATTCAATTGAATAAAAAAGAATTTCTGAAAGTTTTGCTGATTATTTTAAAACGGTATATATTTCTTCAGAAAATTGTTGAATTAACTCCAATGGCTGGGGTGACTTTTGCTTTGATGAAATATCTTTGGATGAAGCACAGAATGCAATATTGTTATTAAAAGCTAATAGTTCAATAATTGGTCCAGGCTGTGTCCCTGCATACATTGTAAAGGGTTGTTCTGAGGTATTCCTGAAACCACTGCAGTTTATTTTTGATCTATGTTTACAATTTGGTTTCTTTCCAACTATGTGGAAGCTTGGTAAAGTAATACCAATACATAAAGCGGGTGATAGGTGTTGTATCGAGAGCTATAGGTCAGTAACAATTGGTTCAGCTCTCTCGAAGGTCTTTGAACTAGTTATATATAGCAGAATTTTCAGTAAGTTTCAACTCTGTATCACAGACCATCAACATGGGTTCTTTCCTAGAAGGAGCACAGTGACTAACCTTCTGGACTTCTCACAGTTTGTTCATGATGCTTTTGCGGAGAGCAAACAGGTCGATGTTGTATATACAGACCTGGAGAAGGCCTTCGATAGAGTATGCCATTCTCAACTAGAACTAATTAAGGTTTTGATGGAGAGTGATATAGATTGTAATATTAAAAAAATATTTACTTCCTTTGTTAGTGACAGACGGATGTATGTAGAGATTAAAGGTCAAAAATCGAGTGTGTATACACCAACTTCAGGGGTCCCACAAGGTTCAAATCTAGGGCCCCTGCTCTTTTTACTCTTAATTAATGGAATAAGTGGATTTTTTGGTAATGTCTGTGGTTCAATATATGCAGATGATTTCAAGTTGTATACAAAGGTTAGTGGTGAAAAGGAATGCAGTGAGCTGTAGAGGTCATTAAATAATGTTGTTGTTTGGTGTAACACCCACAAGTTAAACCGAAATGTGAAAAAGTGCTCAGTTATGTCATACACTTGTAATAAGACGTTAATAGAGTATGATTATTTCATTAAACAAGCAAAATTAAAACGAGAAGTAGTCCATAAGGTGTAACATTTGATTCCAGGCTTTATTTTGACAGTCATATAGAAAATATTGTAAAGGATGCTTGGCTTTGTAATTAGATGTAGCAGGAATTTTAATAATATTGACACTATTGTAACACTATATAAGGCATTTGTTTTGTCAAAATTAGAATATGCAAGTGTAATTTGGTCTCCAATGTACGCAAATAAAATCAACCGACTGGAAAATATTCAGCGCAAATTTTTAAAGTACCTCCATTATAAAAAGTTTGCGTTAGTTGATCACCAACAACTTCTGAATGCCTTTGAATTTGACAGCCTTAATATTAGACGTATAAGAATCAGTATAGCCTTGCTAATAAAAATAATAGTAGGTATTGTTGATTGCAAAAATTTTCTTGCCTTGCTTCCATTTCGCATAAGTGGTTTGGTCAATACCAGATATCAGGATTTATTTTATTTACAAATACCCAGAACTAACCTGTATAAGAATAGCCCACTGTATAGAATGTGTGACTTGGCAAATAAATATTTGAAAAATGTAGATATTTTTGCCCCTAGGAGAATAAATGTTAACAATCTAGTAATAAGTAATGTTATAGGCACTTAATTTGTATGTTTGTATACCTACTGTATCTGTAACTGGATGCTTTGCATATGTTGATACTTGGGGATAAATAAATAAATAAATAAATAAAGCTGCTGGATTCCATTCAGAAGAGAGCGGTGCGTCTCGTCGGCGACCCGAAGTTAACCCGGGATCTGGATAGTCTGGAACACCGCAGACATGTGACCGAGATTGGCCTGTTTTATAGATATTTTCACGGCAGATGTTCTCAGGATTTGGCCCGCATCATCCCTCCCCAAGCAGCGCCTGTCAGACAGCCGCGACAGACGGCTAGGGTGCACCCGTTCGTCGTACAACTGGAAACACCTAGAGCGTGGCTTTACAAGGCCTTCTTTGTCTGGCGCACTCTATCACTGTGGAATTCACTCCCAGGACATCTGTTTTTCCCTAATTACAACCTACAACTATTTAAGAACCGTGTCGCACTGCTCGTCTAGTGCCATAGGATCTCCCTTTAGTGTGTGCCACACCCATTAAAAAAAGGTCACAGAGTGTCACACTAGCATCCGCTATGTGTTCAAGCAATTTAGGAATGGTGAGTGTTGTGGAATGCGTCGTTCTGAACCCAAACTGGATTCCCGAGAAGAGATTATTATGATCAAAATGGCCGTACAGCTGTCTCTAAAACAAATTAGTGAGCTAGGCCTATAGCTATTGAGATCTACGTTATCACTTAAAAACAATGGTACCCTTTTTTTAACTGGTAATTTGGTAAGATGTCATTTCTAATATTGCAGTTTATCAGTTTAGTTTGGAGGATAATAATAATTGGCTCTTAAGTTGTTTTTTTAAGTAGTGAAACAATCATATGGCAGATATTTATACTATTATTGCCTTTTAGTCTTTTAGCGCAGCAATGCACATGCACTTGACCTTTTGAAGGCCGTCCTCAAAAAGAAAATTTGTTTTCATGCATCTTATTGATATAACCTTTGCAATTTAATGTAGCATCACGCATGGCAGAAAAAAGGTGCTCAACCACGCCAGCAAAAAAACTGTTAAAATCATTAGCATTTAGGGGGGGAGGGGTGCGCTTACTTCATCACATGCGTTCGGCCCTCGTAAGAGTTTATTACATCCCATGCAGAACTCATGGAATAGCTGGTATAAGCTGTGTTTGTTGCTCACCTGAGTTGGTGTTTGTAGTGTTTTTGAATTTACCTATTTGAAATTTAAGCGACATCGATGGATGGAGCCATGGGCGTCGCCAACTTGTGAGCTAGGGGGCGCATTTGGGGGCAATGTTGGCACTAAAACCAAGGTCGAAAGGAAATTTTTAAATGTTTGTTAGGTTAATATAATAGATAATTTCTAATGCTTAGGGTCGCGCAACTGCCCCCCTCCTGCACCCCCTTCCGACGCCCATGGCTGGAGCTCGAAAAACTCATAAAAACCCATAGCCCCCTCATGTTTTTTACATTTATTATTGATCCAGGAGATGCTGCTATTTGGTGACCCACATCTACCCTTTGAGACAGGCAAAGCATTATTCATTCCACCTATTAGGATGCCCATGTAGTTCTAAAAAATTCCTTCGACATCATCATTGTGCTCATTCAGAAAATCCCATGTACGTTCCTGCAAAAAACCAAGCAAGTAGTTCGTACCGGCTCTCGTCGATGCCTTATGCTCAAGAGATATAGATAAAGGCTTTGCCTATCGTAACAAGGCTTCAATATCAGTTGCACAGTACTCAGGCAGCAGAAGGTTACAAGATTGACAGTGTTTGTATTTCCAACAATTTACTGTTCTAAGTTAAAGCCTCCTTAGTTTAAACATACATAATTGGCCACTGCTTCCCAAGAAAGCTTCTCTGATATTCAGGTGCATAACTCTTCAATTGTAAGAATCTTTAACATTTGCTTGATTTATCTTGTTCAATTCAAGTGTATTTTTATCGAGATTATAATTTCCAAAAGTATCCTTGCTTTATTTTGGTTTTGGAAGTCATCTGAGGTTTTTAAAATGGTTTAACGTGGTGCCTATCGGCCATATTTGGATTCTATTGTGGAACACATTTTCATGTTCCTGGTCTATGGCTACTCTAAAGCTGTTCTTTAAATGATCCACTCGGTTGCATGTTTTTCACAATGCAAAGTAGTCTTGATATAAGCACCCAATCCATCACTTGTAAATGTAGTCTAGTAGTGGTTCTAACCTTGCTCTTACAGGGAGAGCTAGATTAATTTTCCATGTATTTTGTTAATTTTGTTTTGGGGTCGGCCCTTTTTGTCCTAATGGGCGAGTTTCCTTTCATTTGTAGCCGTCATTTCTTTATTTTCATTAGAATTATCGGACTCTAATTTTTCATTTGACGTTTGGGGGTTTTGGCCAAGCTCTTCTTCAGCACTAGACGTTTCTTGGGCCAGATCTTTGACATTCTTCTATTTTCAATACGCATGTTTGCACGTTCCTGCCAAATCTCATCGAAGGTTTTTGCCTGTCCGGTTTTCCGATTTTTTTATTTTTATTTAGTTTAGGTTTATCCAATTTTTAAATAAAATCGATTTTACCAGAGGTTGTATCATAAGCTATCCCTAACTAACCAAAGCAAAGCCGGGTCAACGGAAGAAAACGCAAATTTAACAAAGATACCATAGCTAATACCGACTAATCAGAACTAAATGAAATTACTTTGTTACCCTTTATTTTAAATGCTAAATGTATGACTTGTGCTTGTTTATTATAGTATTTATTCATTTGCGATCGCTTGCACTAATGTATAGTGGTTAGCTTGAGATTGTTGATGATTTTAATTTTTTCCGTTTTTGCTATTAAAGAGCAAATTTCTCCCTTTTTTTTCTTTTATTTAAAATTAGCTCCAGACGCTCATAGGCTAAAATATCTTTTAAAGACCTAAATTTATGGGTGACGGGAGTAAGGCTAAACATTTACTTAAGGTAATTATTTAGTATGATGATCCCTTCAGTATCATAAACCGAAAAACATTTGCGTGAAAATATGGCTTTAGGGGCTAATATATCCACATTTAATAGAAAAATGTAAACTTGAATGACTGGGGGATACTAACAAATTACTCATTTTTACAATTTTTTGTACACACAATTCTGTGTATATTTTATATAAAAAAAGCTACCTCATGATGAATATAAATCTATAGATGCACAATTGCTTAAGGGAAACAACCTGTAAAAGGTTATCATTTATTGAAATTAAATCATTGATTGAATATGGTAGGGGCTTGCTTAAAACTGTAAAGCTCCAGTATGGAATATCGTATAGCTCCTCTCTTGTATTGACTATTACTCATTTGGAATGATTCACCTGGGTGCGTAATAAAGGTCATTATTCGTTCCTTAATTTATGTAATAAATTATATTGGTCATTTTCCGAAAATGCTGAAATCACCCCTCTATAACTATTTCTTTAAAAGCACAGATTTCTAAATGAGTAAGCATTGCCGATCCTTAACACACAAAGTAAACACACTAGAAAGTGGAATGAGCATCGCTGAAGAGATCTTTATGGTGAATTGAGTTGGATCAGTGGCCACCTAATGAAGTGAATACAGCCGTGGCAAATAGATGGTCGCCTAATCGAATTAGCTACGCTTCTTTTACGATATTCACCTGCAGACGCATTGCCATAAATAGAATTAAAAATAGTTAACAAGAGGTAGAAACAGCAATATTTTGATTTATTGAAGACGTGGGATTTATAAATATGCATTCTTCTGCGAATATGAATATCATTTAAATCACAGCTGAAAAGTTCTTATCAATTCATTTCGTGACACGTCTTATTACTAGTACACAGTGCTTTCCTTTAATGTTCGAACGGATCAAATTAAATAATTGAAACCTGGAATCGACTAATGGTTACATAAATGATACATTTTAGTGTCACATTGACCCATGCAAATTTCAAGATGGCCGCCAGGTGCCATTTTGAAATAAAACTTTAAAAGGGAAGAGGTAGCTTGCGCTACATCATTTTGAAGCTTTCAGTGAGTAGAGGAAAGGGAGGCAGGTTGCTACACATTTTACCTCTATTTTTTCCTGCACAACCAACTTTAGTTAACAATGTAACAGATGTGTGAATGTTGAAGTACAAACATTACACTTGGAATGTAAAAAAAGAAAATGCTTTAAATATTGCCTAATAAACACTAAAAACATTTTTAATTTTCAGATGCATTTCGTAAGGACGTGCCCTACACAGGGGCAAGTTGATATAGTTAGTATGCGAAGTAAATTGAGGTAAATAAAAAACACAAAGAAATATGTTATACCTAGTTACATAAAAATAGTTACACACATTATTTAGAATCAGAGATACAATGAATGCGTTTATATCGTTACCGAAATATATGTGTGCACACCTTTTGCACGTTATGCACTGAATCAACACAGTAGTATTTTGCTTCCACATGTCGAGAAACAAAGACAAAAAGGTGAACAAATAATAGTTGTAATTGGTGATAACCTTGCCTCCCATTTCTCCCCACTTGTTATACAGTGTGCCCAGGAAAATAATAGTTACGTGACTCCGCTCCCACCGAATAAATTTAATCCATCATTTGAAACCACTAGATGCCATTTTCTTTGACCCAATTAAAAAAATGGAGGCGAGTCTTAGACAATTGAAATAAGCAATCAAGAAGAAAGGAGACAATTCTGACAGAGCAGCTCCCAGCTCTTTTGAATAAACTGTGGGGCCCTATATCTACAACAGTTGAGGCAAATCTAATATCAGATTTTTGAACAATAAGAAAGTCAATTTAGCCCTGACGCTATTTTAATGAAGCTTCCTGATTTCCAAGATCCATCTTCCTCAGCAAGGCTGCTCGACGAACGTCTGTTAAATGTTCTTAAGGGATCTCGAGGAGTTCCAAAAGACGGACCCATCATGCGGAAGGGAGGAAAAAAGCTAAACACAAAACCCGGAAAGCGAATGTGCTTATCACCCGTTGAGAAACATGGGGCAGATTTAATTTCTTTGGACGAGGGTAATCTCCCATTATCCGTTGTCAAAAGGATCACAAACATTTTTCAGGAGAGTCTTAATTCGCACCCAGGTCCTTCCATTAGGCATCAGGACCGGACGAAATACCTGCCATCGTCTTAAAGAACTGCGCCAACGAACTAACACCCGTTTTTTTTCAGACTTTTTTCTCTGTTTTACCGAAAAGGGATTTACCCATCTTCTTGGAAAGTCGCTCGAGTACAACCTGTTCCAAAAAAGGCAAGAAAACCACGTCCTCAAACTATCGCCCAATTGCCTTGCTTCCCATAATCTCCAAAGTCATGGAACGTGAAGTCAATCAGCAACTACTTAAGTACCTCGAGAACAACAGAATAATCAGCGATAGTCAATACTACTTTCGCAAAGAAAAATGGACAGGAGCTATATTGGCTTATGTCACTCATATATGGAGTAGGGCAACTGAGAACTACGGAGAGTTTCGAGCGATTGCGTTGAATATTTCGAAGGCACTCGACAGAGTTTGGTATGGTGGATTGCTCAACAAAATACCGTCCTTTGGACTGCCAGCCTCTCTCTGCAGCTGGCTTGCCAGTTTCCTTATGAACCGATCTCTGCACGTTGCAGTTGATGGACACATCTCAGACACATTCACCATTAACGCGGGCGTGCCTTAGGGCGCAATACTTTCACCAACTCTGTTCCTCATCTATATTAATGACCTGCTGACCGAAATGAATAATCATATTTACAGTTATGCAGATGATAGTACCATTGTCTCCCAATTCAGATTAGAAAAAGCCTGGTGCGCTATTTCGCAACAAAAAACTGTATACAACGCAGCAGTTGCTCTTGCTCTACAAATCGCAAATATGACCGCGCTTAGAATATTGCTCACACATCTGGGGTGCCGCACCAAAGCACACCCTTAAGATGCTGGATTCCATTTAAAAGAGAGCTGTGCTCATCGGCGACTCGGAGTTGACCCGGAATCTGAATAGTCTGAAACACCGCAGACATGTGGCCGAGATGTCCCTGTTTTACAGATACTTTCACGGCAGATGTTCCCAGGATTTGGCCCGCCTCATCCCGCCGCCTGTTAGACAGTCACGACAGACGGCAAGAGCGCACAGTTTGTCGTACAACTTGAAGCACCTAGAACATTGCTTTGCAAGATCACCTTTGTCTGGCGCACTGCATCACTGTGGAACTCACTCTCAGGACACCTGTTTCCCCCTAATTACAACCTACAACTATTCAAGACCGTGTCAATCAACATCTTTGCACACACACCGCTCGTCGAGCGCCATAGGATCTCCCTTTAGTGTGTGTTAGACTGCCATAAAAAAAAATCCGAAACCATCTGTTGTTATAAGTTCTTGTTGTATATTCCAATATTAAGATGCTTTATGGTTTCCCTTATAGGTAATAAATTACATAAGAATGGTGCCTGCACACTTCAGCATATAGTTTATCTTAATTGCTTCGCTGAAAGAAATCGGATTATGTTACACTTCTTTCGGTGTGTGACCATACGAAAATACTTATAGTAGTTTAATCGTTTGTTAAGATTCTATAGGCATAGCACGTTGCATTCCTTTATTAGTTATAAACAGTAAACCTTCGTTCAATTGACTTTTTGTGTTATTTCCTAAACACTCATTCCCTGCATCGTCAAATTGTGACAGATTATGGGCCCAGGGTTTGCAAGAGTGGTTTAAGAAAGCGCGATAGTTCGGTATTGTACACTGAAAACAAAATTTATTTGATCCAAATAAAAAAGGAGTTTATTCAAGCAAATATTTGTTTGATAAAGGCCAAACAAATATTTGTTTGAATAAAAAATAATATTTATTTGATTTATTTTTAAGATTTTCTTTGTTCGAAATAAATATTTATTACGAACAAACAATATGATTTTATAATCGTTGTTCACATCAAAGAAAAATAACTTTAAAACAAACAAACTTATTTTGATTCAAATATCAGAAATTATTTCGTACAAATACCCAAAACATTGGTTTAAATACCCGGCCTAATTAAATTAAAACACAATGCTTTTGAAACAAATATAACATATATATGTTCTAAAACCTTTGTGTTTTGATCGAAATCTGAGGTATATTTGTTCCAAAAACTTTGTGTTTTAATTTAAATAACTCGGTTATTTAAACTAATGTTTTGGGCATTTGTACGAAATAATTTCTCTTATTTGAATCAAATAATTTTTATTTGCTGAAGCCTGTTCAATGTTTACTGTGTGAGTTGGTGATGACTTAAATAAAAAAAGAAATTTTGGCTGTTGCAAATATGTGTTGATCTTTCTAAAAGGACTATTTATTAACATTCAGTTAGATGAGTGATTAGAAGTCGATTTAATTAGCAAATAAAAAAGCTATAACAAATATGTAGCTTAAAAAATAGTATATTAAGATATAAGTTTCATAAGACGTGATTTTATCGCACGAGCCCTAAATTAGAAAACGAGCCGAAGGCGAGTTTTCTAAAGGGCGAGTGCGATAAAATGTCTTATGAAACGAATATTTTATACTATTTTTTCTATTTTGGTGTAATATATTTCCAGAAAAACATTTTCTTTTGAAATTATATGCCCTCATTGCTTTACTATTTTACCTGTTCAGGTTGGTAACACTACATGCCAAAATGAGCGCCATATCTGTAATTTAAATTTTGAAATGTCAAGAGTTTAAATTAAAATACCTAATATGGATGATTTTGAAAGAGAATTAAAAATGGAAAGCGAAAATTGCACTCCTCCAGAGCTACGAGAAATCGCAAACAATAGCCTAGATAATTTGCTTCCAAAAAAGTCTAAAAAAGTGTACAAAAAGGAATATCAGATTTTCAAAAACTGGTGCAACGAAAAGAATGTAGAAGTTACATCAGAAAATGTTTTAATTGCTTATTTTGATGGTGAAAGTAAGGTAAAAAAGGCCTCTACTTTATGGTCGCTGTATTCCAAATTAAAAGCATGCATAAATATTTATGAGAATAAAGATATTTCTCGGTACCTGAAATTGCAAGCTTTATTAAAAAGGTACTCGGAAGGCTACGAACCGAAGAAGTCTCAAATTTTGGAATTTGAGCATATTAATAAATTTATAACGGATGCTGATAACAATACTTACCTCTCGTTTAAGGTAAATTTTTAGAAATTTTACAAATTTATTTACTTATTTCACATTTCACAAACTATATCTCTTAATAAATCTAAAAAAAAAACAACATAATAGGAACCTAGATGACCAAACATCTGTATGTGCATGCGTATAACTAAAATCCATTAAATACAAATAATAGTGCAAAATTAAAATTAGGTTTCCATATTACGTTTTAATATTATTATTTTAGATTGCACTGATTATGGGCTACAGTGGAGCATGTCGACGAGATGAATTAGTGAATATAACAATGCACGACTTACAGTTTAAAGACGATTTTGTTCTTGTCACAATACCGAAAACAAAAAATGGGGTGCCAAGGTTATTTATTGTCACAGAGCCTCTTTGGATATTGCTTATAAAGCAATATATAGGTGCGAGGCCGAAAAACACAACTCATACGAGACTATTTTTGACATACCGGAATGGCTACTGTGTAAATAGTCCCATTGGCATAAATAAAATGGGAGCAATACCCAAAATTATTGCTACTGTCTTGAATATGCCAAACCCTCACACATACACCGGCCATTGTTTCCGGCGTTCCAGCATCTCGCACCTGGCAAATACGGGAAGCGATCTAATTACCATTAAAAGGCATGGAGGATGGAAGTCCTCCGCTGTGGCTGAAGGCTACATTCAAACATCCTTAAAAAGAAAAACCGAAGTGGCACAGACACTATGCGAAGCCTCATCAACTTCAGTACCTAAATTGTTACCGAGTACTTCCCCCACCTCGGCTTTGGAGAAATTAACTCCAACTTTCAAACACACAAGTTTTGAGCATCAGGTAACACCAGGCAGTACAGGCACTTTACATATAAATAATGCAGTCACATCCACATTAAAGCATACTGAGCAGCATACACAAAACATTACCGTAAACAGGCAATCAAGCGAACAAAATATTTTGACTCATGTTCCTGAACTGAAAGTGATGATTGCTCATGAAACTAGCACAGTCACGATCAATGTTTACAACTGTTTAGTTATAAGTTTGAGGTTAGAGACATTTTTGACAAAAATCGTCTTCCTTTCGTTTTCGTCTTATCTTTGGAATGTGGCACATGCTTATGCTATTGTTCTTTAACATTCGATCTGAAAATGAATAAAATTTGACCAAAGTAGGCAGCTATCATTATTTTATTTTTTACCAGTTTCTTTAGTTTAACAATATTCATCAAATATAGTATTTTTTCACGAAACAAGACAGTACGTTCTGTTTCGTGGACAATGGTTTAGTTTCTTTAAAATCGTGAACGTAAAAATCCGTAAAAATGACAGTCGAGAAGCCATAACTCAGTGTTACCAACTTTGGACAGAAAAAAAAATAGTGTCGAAAAGAGCTTCTTTTCGACACTACTTTGCGTATCGAAAAGACTTCTTTATGATACCAAAATAGAAAAACACTGTTATTATTCTTAAGACGTATTTAGGTTTCACGTTTTAGCTGAATTAAACTGTATGTCTTAGTTTTCTTTTAATTGCTAAACAATCCAAAATCCGAACCCTATCTAACCCACCGATTTGTAAATGGTATATCAGAACACTTAACTTTTAATTACCAAATTCATGACAGGAACAGTTGTCCACAGTAAATAAAATAACAGTTTAAAATGGATATCCAAGAAACAATTTTATTCAAAGGTATTAAAAACAAAGAACAAAACGAGTATTTCCAATTTCCAAAATATAAATAAGAAATATAATCAGATTATTTTGTCTCTGCTTATCACTGGTTTTGAAAGTTAAATAATTTTTATAATGAAAAAAACTATTATTATAAGCTAAAAACATATTTTTTCTAAATACTAGATAGAAACGTAAACATATTATGGGATAAGTTGTACTACTTATTAATTTTAACGGTAACTAACTAGTTTTTATAAAAAATACTAAAATTCTAGAGTCCATAAAATTTTATCATCCTAAAAATAGCGACAGGCAGTAATATTTTACTTAATTAAACTAATAGGATATACAACTACCTCTCCAGATCCAGTATAATGAGCATTGAAAGGAAATGGCACAAGATTGTCACCGATTCTATTGTTAGTAACGACATTAAATCGATTTCCATCAGGCTACGTAAAACTTCGATGCCGTCAATATTTTGATCTAAAAATAAAACAACAATAACTAAAACACTGTTGTTCATGATGCTATTTGAATAGCCTGTTACATTGTTTTAAAAGTATGTCTTATCCATTTAACAAAAATAATTATTTTTTTTAAATACTATTAGATTTAATCGAAATAAAAAACAATTTGCTTCAAAACTGTACTTCTATGGATCAACCATTTATTTATTCAGATTAAATAAATAGGGCTTTGAAATACCTATCAATTCATATTATATTAAGTAGGTACAAGAACGAAAAGGACGCCATTGAACTTGTACATCGTAAAAAGCAAAAATACTCAATCAAGATCGTACGCCAAACTGCCTAAGCGTACTGTTATACACTATTGTAGGCGTATATCGCGTGAATTCATCTGCATTTCTAGGTAGTAACAGAAGAAAATAATTTTTAATTACTAGTAAAATTCACGCCATTTTGATTATGAGGGAACGCTTCTTATTTACAAACGATTAATTATGTACCTAGCTAAGTAATATAATAAAAACGTAACTTACCTTGAAATGAGGGCACAAATGACCCAAGTCCCACTTAATTAATGTATTTTCCATCACAAATACTAAAAAAATAGCGACGTTGGGCGGATACACTCTATAAAATCTCCCTATAGGAGAAATGAAACTGAACTGAGGGCACGAGATGGAGACTGGGACTGGGAAGCGTAGAGCGTCGACGCGGCTGCGCAACTGCTACGAGTTGTAAGAGAGATATTTGGTCAAATATTCACAATCTTTAATTTAAAGCAACCCTTATTTGTTTTAAACAACGGAGAGGTTTCGTATCTTTAAAGCTTTATAGCGAATAAATATGTGTTTAATATGGAAAAAAGTCTTGCTATCATAAGGCAAAGAAATAACCAAGAAAAATCAAATACGCCCAATTATTTAAATTAAAGAAATTTTGTTTAATCTAAATAATTTTTATTTAAAGCAAATAAATAAAAAGCAAAGAAATATTTATTAAGGTTTTTTTCCCACATTTTTATCAGTGTACGAGGTTGTGCGTTTGTTTCATCGTCGTAATAAAAACATAAAATGGCGGTAAACGAAAGTTTAAATTTCCGAATGAGTGTTGAAAAAATTAAAGGCCGTGAAAATTATAGCGACTGGAAGTTCCAGATAAGTGCGTTATTAAAGTTAGTCGGACTTTGGAACTGTATAACTGGACAGTGGGAGCCTACGGTGGATGATAATACAGGAGCGCGTCGTGAAGAGAAAGCTCTTTCAAAAATAATTCTTTCCCTTGACAAGTCGACGTTTCCTCATGTGATGCAAGCGCAAACTGCTAGCGAAGCGTGGAAAGCTCTTGAAAAAGCATTTGAAGACAAAGGACTTCATAGGCGACTAGGTCTACTTAGGAATTTGTGCTCCATAAAGTTAGAGAATTTTGGCACAATGGAAGAGTATGTCAACGAAGTCATGTCTTTGTCACAAAAACTTTCATCAATTGGAAAACCGCTAGATGATGAGTTTTTAGGCGTTATCATGCTGCAGGGACTGACAGTGGACTACGAGCCAATGGTTATGGCACTGGAAAATTCAGGTGTGGACATAACGTCGTACTTCGTTAAGACGAAATTACTGCAGGACAAAAAATGGCAGAATAGCAAACATACTGGTGACAGTGCACTTGTCGCAAAGAATTTTAAAAAATCTCCATGGTGCTGGGGCTGTAAACAGAAAGGACATTATAAAAATCAATGCCCTCAAATGAAGAAGAGTCCTCCAGATACTTCCGAAAAGGCAAACAAAAATACGAATAGCCAAGGTGGACGGAAAGCTTTGTTCGCGACAGCTTTAAGTATCAATAGTATACATGAAACAACCTGGTATGTTGATAATGGTGCCTCTTCCCACATGACTGGAAACAGAGAACTTCTTTCCAACCTAACGGATGAAGACTCGGGGCAGGACGTATTCGTGGCAAATAATGCTAAACTGTCTGTGAGTGAAACTGGCAATAGTATTGTGAAGTTGAAACACAATGGAACTGTGCAGAATATATCAAAAATTAAATATGTCAGTGAACTTGTTGTCAGTGAATGAAATGGTTTCAAAGGGACATTGTGTGCATTTTGACGCAGAAGGATGCAGAATAATTGATGAAGGTAACTGTAATATTAAGGGAGAACCTGTAGCTACTGCAGCAAATGTGAATGGCTTGTATAAACTAGATGTCATGAATGTGTTTGCGAATGTGGCGAAATCTCTAGATTCTCAGATGCTATGGCACAGACGCCTAGGTCACCTTAATCATTATAGCATGGCGTTGTTGAAAAATGGTCTGGCCACTGGTGTTTTGTACAACGAAAATAAAAATCCAGAATACTGTGAAAGTTGCATTAAAGGTAAGCAGGCCAGAAAACCTTTCCCGTATAAAAATGATAAACAAGTCACACAAAATAAACTTGACTTGATCCATTCAGACCTTGTAGGACCTATGGAAGTGAAATCATGGGGTGGCAAAAAATATATGTTTATCCTGATTGATGACAGCACAAGGAAAGTATTTTGTTATTTTCTAGGACATAAAAGCGAAGTTCCAGAAATTTTCAAAAACTTCTGCTCCATGGTGGAAAACCAAACAGAACGAAAAATAAAGATTCTGAGAACCGACAATGGAGGAGAATACTGCAACGAGCGTTTGGGGAGATTCCTCAAATATCAGGGTATCAAACATGAACAAACAATACCCTACACTCCACAGCAAAATGGAGTGGCTGAACGCTACAATCGAACCATACTCGAAAAAGCACGTTCAATGCTCATCGACTCAAATAGTCCGAAGCAGATGTGGGCAGAAGCTGCCAACGCAGCAGTTTATCTTTTGAACCGTTCACCAACTAAACAAATACGTGGTGAAACTCCTGAAGAGAAATGGACCGGCAAAAAGGTAGACTTGAAACATCTGAGGATTTTTGGATGTCGACCTTATGTTCATATACCCGATGTGAAAAGAAAAATACTTGACGACAAAAGTAAAGAGTATATTTTTGTCGGCTACTCTGAAACAAGTGCTGGATACAGGCTATTAGAACAAAGTAACCATAGTCTAAAAATAGTCAGGGATGTTGTGTTTTTGGAAAACAAGCTTTCAGACGACCCTCGAAGATTTCCATTGCACCAACTACATCAAAATTTCTTCCGTTGAAGATAACATATGAGAATGATGGTGATGATGCTTACTTAGAAGATATGCCAGCTGAGGCCCCCCATCTTCAAGAAGAAGAAGAAGACGTGAAAGTTAGAATTAGAGTCGGTTAAAACGAAAATGTGTCAAGTGAGAGTGAAAATGAAAATGTTGAATCCAGGTATCCTAAACGTGTAATAAGAAAACCGGACAAATATGGTGACTGTATTACTAATTACGACTCTGATTTTGCTATGTTAACTATATCAGATGAATTAGAGCCAACAACCATTTCCGAAGCATTGTCAAGCTCGCGAAATGTAGGATGGCGAAAAGCAATTAAAAATGAACTTGAAGCATTCAAGGCAAACAATGCTTGGGAATTGGTCGATAAACCTATTTATAGAAACATTATTAAAAATAAGTTAGTTTTTAAAATTAAAAGGAATCAGAATGGAGATATAGTGACTTATAAAGCTAGGCTTGTAGCAAAGGGGTTTACTCAAAAATATGGAGTCGATTATTCTGAAACTTTTTCGCCAGTTATCAGATTTAGTAATTTGAGGCTATTATTAGCAATGACAGCTGAATTAAACTTAGAGGCTGATCACTTAGATGTGGAAACTGCTTTTTTAAATGGTGACATTGACCAAGAAATCTATATGAGTCAACCAGACGGTTTTATAGAGTCAGGGTCAGAAAACAAACTTTGTCGATTAAAAAAGGCTATCTATGGGCTAAAACAATTCGCCAAATTATGGTATGAAAAAGCATATCATGTATTATTAGAGTTAAATTTTGTGCAATCAAAAATAGAGCAATGTATTTTCTTTAAAAATTTTGCGGATTCCATTATAATTATAGCACTTTATGTTCAAGACTTTTTATTTTCTACAATGATCACCAAGAGGCAAAACATTTAAAAATTGAATTAAATAAGCATTTTCACATTAAAGACCTTGGACCAATCTCGAATATTCTCGGAATAAAGGTTGATCGAGATCTTTCAAAGGCGAATTAAAAATTAGTCAGGAAAAATATATTGAGAAGGTACTTGATAGATTTGAAATGTCAAACTGTAATGCGGCAGGTACTCCATTAGAGCAAAATCAACAATTGTCAGTTGTTGGAGAATTTGTTGATATACCGTATCAGCAATTGTCAGAAAATCATATTTTTCACAAACACACTAAGCACATACATGTTAAGTATCATTTTATTCGTGATAAAATAAAAGAAAATGATATTGAGCTTTCATACATGCC
Source organism: Pissodes strobi (assembly GCA_016904865.1). Classification (NCBI taxonomy): domain Eukaryota; kingdom Metazoa; phylum Arthropoda; class Insecta; order Coleoptera; family Curculionidae; genus Pissodes; species Pissodes strobi. The sequence goes on along the minus strand of MU184984.1, from coordinate 240,282 downwards.
TACAGCAGAAATGATCGCAGATATGTTAACAAAATCATTGGGTTGCAAAAAACATAAATTCATTTGTAATGAAATAAACTTGAAATAGTGTCTGTGCCGTTACTGCGAAAAATATTGTTTTTTAGGTATGTTAGAATCGTTTTTTTATTACTATTTAGAAAGCACCTTTAATATTGAGGAAGAATGTTGTATATTCCAATATTAAGATGCTTTATGCTTTATGGTTTCCCTTATAGGTAATAAATTACATAAGAATGGTGCCTGCACACTTCCGCATATAGTTTATCTTAATTGCTTCGCTGAAAGAAATCGGATTATGTTACACTTCTTTCGGTGTGTGACCATAGGAAAATACTTATAGTAGTTTAGTCGTTTGTTAAGATTCTATAGGCATAGCACGTTGTATTCCTTTATTAGTTATAAACAGTAAACCTTCGTTCAATTGACTTTTTGTGTTATTTATTAATACATGCATCGTCAAATTGTGACAGATCTGAGGCAGAGGAGAGTAGCAACGAATGTTGGGCAATATGTAGGACGCCCAGATGGATTTGCGGCATTTGAAATAAAGCTTCAAAAGAAAAACAATATTTGTCCTATTTGTGAAGATGATGACTAGATAGATTATGAATGATTTAGTGTTTGTATTATTTTTATATTTATATTTAGTTTTTGTTGTAGGTACCGGCATTTCATTTTCTTAAAATTTTAAATGTTAATTTTTTTCTGCTTTTGTTAATGCGTTTGCTTAATTTGTTATTTTCTTATACGTTTTGGAGACAATAAAGAGCTCAATTTACAAATTACATTACAAATAGGCCATGCATTTTCATTATACTATGGTATTTTTGTAGGAAAGTATAATCTTTAGATGTCGTGATCGATAAAGTTGGCATACTATTTAAAATACATATGATGACGAATTTATCTCCAGGGGGCAACATCGACACCAAGTAAAAAAAAGATAGGTTCTCAATAGAGAGTGTAGCCGATAGCAAAAGGTTCTAATATTTTGTTGACATTTATATGAATATACAATAGGTTTGTTCTAGCAGGACATTTCGGACGGTTTGAAGCCATCCGGAGTTTGCGCATAGCGATATAAGCGTCGCTTTTATTGCTATGCGCAAACTCCGGAGGCTTCAAACCATCCGAGATTTCATGCTAGAACAAACCTAACATTGTCTATCGGCATACAGAAGGAAGCCCAGAATGATTTATGTCAAAAGTATGTCTAAGTAACCTCGGTTTACGGTTTACCTAGATCAGGTAGATTTGCCATTAAAGCAACCTTTAAAAAATAGAAATTTGGGAGACTATAGGCATTTCCTACCATGACATAATTTTTATTTTTCAGAATCGACCGCAATTCGGTACAGCAACCATTCGAAGATATCCGTTTTTAAATTTCTCCAAAATGCTCCATTTTTGCAAACTTTTTATCCAGCAGTGTATTTAAAAAATATGTCTTAACGACGAACAAAGAATATTTGTGATGAGATATTTGCTAGAGGAAATTTACAATTTCTTGTAGTCTGTGGGTCAGGCATTCTTACCTTTAGATTGCAAGATTTACGGGTCCTCACCATAAAGAGTTTTGAGAGACGGACGAGAAGTGCTTTTTTCCGGTAGCGAATGGCAGGGAACACAAAAACGGAAGGGTCTAAATTATTAGATCGATTTTAATACCAGATAACGTGTTGTAAAATTTGTATCCTATAAAGCCCATAATAGCCCTGTATTTGTGTAAAACTGCTAATATTCCTGAATAGATTGTAGACCCATGCTGAGAGCTCAAGAACCCTTGAGAAGGTTACAATAGGACAATGATTTATAGTAAATAGTAAGGGTGTATGAGAGAGAACTGGTCTCAAACTTAGTAAAATGTGTCCTAATGATTTCAATAAAGTATATCGTCTTGGCTTCTGACATTAATAATAACATTTATTATTTACAACCGGCTAAACCTAATTAGATCTCATGGTCAGAGTAGTTATTTAGGTTAATAACAATGGGCTATATATTATTTTATATACGAATATTCGACTTTTAAAATATGCTTTACTAAATGTATATAAAAATACGAATATTCGACTTTTAAAATATGCTTTACTAAATTTTTCCCGTTTTCGGCCGGTATATTGTTTATGACAGTTTTAATCAACTTTATGACACTCCCAGATAAGGTATTATTTTCTGCTTTGACTTTTGATTTTACTTGGTGCCAAATATGCTCTATGAGGTTAAATATACAAAGATATGGTGGAATACTTAAAATAGTATATACTATCTGGACTTCCGTGTCGTCTTCGGTAGAGTAAACACGCGGTTTGTAGCGACTCCTTTGTCTCCCTTTTGGGTGAACACGTAGCTATCGTTCAGTGACCGCTGTTTCTCCCCGAGGAAGGACAGGGTGTCCTAGCCAGAAGAAATCGACATTTCTGTCTGTGCCTGCGCAAGGTCAGCTCATAGCTACTACTTTAGGTGCTCGACACCTTGAAGAGTTAAAAATATAGTGCCATTGAGCCAGCATTTCTTTCAGCACACTTTTTTAATTTCCGGACAACAGAGGGGCATTTTTACATACCGAAATACTGCAGGAGGGGGATGAAATGGAACGGTGGCATATGATTGAGGTCAGGTGACTTTAGTTGGGCGGTCCGAAACATCTCAAACCAAGTTTCCGGGTGAATGCCGTCCAGCGAAGCCCACACGTTAAGCAGCAGCAGCAGCAGCAGCAGCAGCAGCAGCAGCAGCAGCAGCAGCAGCAGCAGCAGCAGCAACAGTAGCAGCATCATAACCCATCTGTTCCGCCATATTCCGCATTATTTTTTAATGTTAAGTGTATTAAATACTTCTAAAAGTTACTCTTTTTTGTAATTAAATTAAAAGCAAATAAATGTTATTTTTAAATAAATATTCTTGATCTGATTTGCGTTCTATATAATAGACGACTGTGATAACTAGCGTTATCCGTTATAATTATGGGGATACTTTTTAAGTCCAAGCTCGAATCCATAATATTCCTGATAGACTACAGCAATCAGTTTGTGAAGTAGTTTAATTCTTTTTCCTTTGTTTGAAGATGCTTCCGTCTGGCACTTTGAACTAAAGTGGTGGATATTTGCTTGGGGATAATTTTGAACGTGAATATTTTAAAAAATAAAAGTGATATGAGCGGGCGGTTTTCACGAGTGAATAGATCCATTTTTGAGAAACGATATAGAGCACTCAAATCTTTTAATTTCTTAGGGGTATTTTTACAAATAAAAGTGACCAGAGCAGGTGGTTTTCATGAGTGTACAGATCCAATCTTTGAGAAAAGATATAGAGTGCTTAAATATTTTAATATCTTAGGGAATTTCGTATACAGCCTGTTAAAGAATTCGATGTATATCTCTCCTATTTAAGGAGTTATTAGTTTTTGAATGGAGAATTTTCTTTACATATTTTTTTATTATGCATCGTTTAGTTTAGCAACAATGTATTGACATTTTAAACAATATTGTCAATACCTTGCAGAACCACCTCGAACATTGCGGACCTCTTGACATCTCCGTGGCTTACTGTGTACTAAATTATTAATAAATAGTCCAGGATTATTTTCCCATTCCCCTGGTACAGTCACAGCGAGTTCTTCCAGAGTTTGAGGAGTATTTTTTTTGACCGCATTAATAATTTTCAAGTTCGGTTTTGCCGCTGTTGTATATCATTCCTGCCCGAACATTTATAACCCCTCCGTCAAAAGCCTCCAGGAGCGCCATACATTCCTTCAGGTTGACGCCAAACTAAAACTCGTCCATCTGAATTTTTTCTGTTCCCTAGAATATTACTATTCATTCTTTCTGTACCCTAGAATATTCCTATTCATAACCATTCTAACATTTATATCTGAAGCCATAGGACCGATGCCTCTTCTTAGCTCCTCATTAACCCATTAGTGCATAAGATCCGATAAATCGGATGTCGTATTTA